>BLSH010203700.1:346206-357484 GCA_018402905.1 Glandirana rugosa
TTATATGGGGGCCCTGAAAAATCCGTCACCAAAGGGGTTGTCCTTTCTCATATTTCTACACATTTTTAAAATTTAAAAATTAGGTATTCCATCTCCATCTTCTACCTCCATCTTCTTGCATAAGAACCCCCGCGTACGCGCTTCGGCAGGTACGACCAGCGTATCCTAGCCTCGAGGCGTGGGCCCCTTCCGCGGCGCCGACTATGCTTTCTAGGGCCCGTTGTAATGTGTTGGCGGACGTATCGAGTTGTGGGGCACGGTAGGCGCGTGGATTGCCCTACCAGGAGCCACCGGGGGCGCCGTACCAGATCCGCTTTTGGTATGCGCTCCGGGACCGAGTCCGGAGGAGGCAGCCTGCAGTCTCCGGGGAGATTTTTGGGAAGAACTGCCCGCTCGCCTCGCGGTGTCCGCCGCCATCTTGGAGGAGGCCTGAGCCAGGGCCTCGCGTATGGTTTTCGCCTAGACCATGCCGCGGGGGCCACCGAGGACCATCCCGTTAGGTGCGCGGATGGCACGGGGTGTTGAGCTATGCAGGCGGTTGTGTAATGTTGCCCGGGATCTTTCGTATCAGCCGCGGCGCCTTCCCCGGGTGCGGAGCTCCGATCCTATGCGACCAGCATGGACGGCTTCGCGCATGCGCCCCCAAGAATACGTTCTTCTACCTCCATCTTCTACCTCTACCTTATGGATTAAAAATTTAAAATTTTTACACATCTTTATACTCTTTCCTGTTGGGGAAACCACTGCCTAAAAAGTCCCGGGGGTATATTTGGTTCTTTGTTCTATTATTCGGGATGTGGCAGTAGGTTTAAATCATTCCCCCTTCTATTATCAACCAGATAGCCTCATATTACAATGTCTCCACATAATCTTTGTCACTGAAAAATGCTGATTGGAATAAGTGGTAAAAAGAGTAAATTTAAAAGAATCATCAGGCCCTACCACCCTGGGGGCCAAGAGATCATCCTTGCTCCTCCCATCAGCACTTAAGCGGGCCTGGTCTAATTCCTCTGACCGATAGCCTTTTTCCAAATCTGTTTACTGACCTTGGATATCGTTATACATATTAAAGCTAAATTTAGGAAACAAAACTATTTTAGCCTATTTGCTTTGTAAAAATAAATGACCAGCTTCCAGTAGCAGCACACTGATCTTAGCAGGTAACTTGTTGTACATCTCCTCTATTCAGAAAAAAAACGATATATTCTTTTCACTGAATGCAAGGCTTTCTGTGATTAGAGGAGAGGCTGGTGGACATCACAATCTACCTTCCTCAGATCACAGAAAGCCTTGCATGCAATGGAAATAATACAAGGCTTTTTCTAAATGGAGTAGGTATACAATGAGTGATTTGCTATGATTATTGTACTGGAGATGGAAATTTGGCACTTACAGCACTGTGGAGACTGAAAGAAAGCAAATGTTTTTTCTGCAAAAAGCAGCAGCCAACTGTAGGACAGTCAGTGATTTGAGGTAATTTATTTTTACACAGCAAATGCCTCAAAATGATTTTCCTGAAATTCCACTTTAACCCCTTCTGGACCTCCCCACACAGATATACTGAGACAGGACGGCCCTCCTGCGTGAAATCACGTACCTGTACATGATTTCGTGCACTGGGTCTGGGGCACACCAGTGAACCGCTGCCGCTGTGATTGAACACAGCGAGAGCCAATCAGCCGTGTTCACCAGCACCCGCCGATCATTCTGAGGAGAGGCAGAACGGCAGTCTGCCTATGTAAACAAGGAAGACCGCCATTCTGTCAGAGAGGAGGATGAAGATCTTGTGTTTCTGCTAAGCAGGAACATGGATCTCTATCTTACCCCAGTCAAAGCATCCCCCACACAGTTAGAAAGCACACCCTAGGAGCACATTTAACCCTCTGATCGCTCCTGATGTTAACCCTTTCCCTGCCAGTGTCATTAGTACAGTGTAAGTGCATTTTTTTTTAGCACTGATCACTGTATTGGTGTCACTGGTCCCCAAAAAGTGTCATTTAGTGTCCGCCGTAATGTCGCAGTCCCTCTAAAAATCGCTCATCACCGATATTACTAGTTATTACCGATATTACTAGTAAAAAAAATTAAAGAAAAAAATTCCATAAATATATACCATAGTTTGTAGACACTATAACTTTTGTACAAACCAATCAATATACACTTATTGGGATTTTTTTTACAAAAATATGTAGCAGAATACATATTGGCCTAAATTGATGAAATTAGGTTTTTTAAATTTTTTATTGGGTATGTTTTATAGAATAAAGTAAAAAATATTGTTTTTTATGCAAAATTTTCAAAAAATAAAAAGCGCAGAGGTGATCAAATACCACCAAAAGAAAGCTCTATTTGTGGGGAAAAAAAAGGACATCAATTTTATTTCTGTATAGTCATGAAGAGGGTAAACCTTCCAGACTGAAGTACTTTTTTTTATTTCACTACCTGCTGCCTTTTTTTTCTTTTTTGACAAAACAATAAAAGTAATACGCTGTTTCCCCCAAACATACTTGGCGCCTTTGAGGGAAGGTAAACTATGTCTGGTTTGTGAACTGCTAATGGGGTTTACCATGGTGCATGTAAAAAGGGTCAGACACTGAGCTTAAAATATACAGTACATTATTGGAAATAACACAAAACTATTCTCCTCATCCCCCAAATTACTTAAAGAAGATCATACTATGCAGCCCTCTGTGACATGTTATCCTTATCGCTATGCACCAGATGTCTTGTTTTTTCCCACATTTCATCCAAATTTAAAACTAGGGGTCTCATCCAAGCTCTAAATACTGTGAGCTAGGCAAAAAAAAAAAACTTTTTCATTGTGTAATTGCTTCATTTTCATAATCATTATGTAATTTATTGTGAGAATTGTAGAAAGAAATAGAGTTCCAATTTTATCTAAATTTTAATTACAATGCAATCATTTTTTTAGTGAATAAAGCCTTTGTTGAAAAAAAAGACCTCTTTAATGTTAAAGGTAAATTCTACACAACAATTATTCAATTTTGAGTAGATGTCATTTGCTTGAATTATTGCCATCCTATATGTCTTGGGATCTCCAGCAACAACATCTCCTATTGCGAGTTCCAGCCTTTAATCCAGGTCAAACTCTTACAGAAGCCAAGCAAGGGAGTTTAATTCTTTCTTTTTTATACCCTATTAGGTAAAATAGTTATATAGACTGCGTGACTATGTGACTTGAGGAGCATAATGGGCAGGAACATGCTTGTTGCTAAAAGGCTCATAAGGAGGAGAGGTTAGCAGAAAGATGCATCAGGTCTGAATCAGTCAACCAAGAGTTCTTTAAATGTATCTGGAAAATTCTAACCAATAGAACCAAGTGTTACAAAACTTGGTGTTCAGGCCTTTGATGGGAGCTAGTCACATCCTTCATGAGATTGATATCCTTAACACGGCACAGCCAATGTTGTACTGTCAGGGGGGAGGGAGATTTCCACAGAGCCGGGATGAAGGAGAAACCTCACTGATCCTTTTTTAACACGGGAACCATTTTAAGGCTAAAGTAAAATATACATCTCACTGCGAGTGTCAAGAGAAACATATCAGTGTATGCTACTACCATATTTATAACACAGACATCAAGGAATTAAAAGTGCATAGATGTTAACACTAGAGTTGAGTGAACCCGAAATGTAAAGTTTGGGTTTGTACCGGACTTTGGGGTGTCCATGTCCAGGACATTTGAGAAAAAGTCTGGGTTCGGGTATTTTTTTTGCGCCTGTTGAATAGCTGCAGGGCAGCCAATCAACGAGCGTTTCACTCGTTTGCCCTTAGAAGGCATCACAGCCATGCTACTAATGGCATGGCTGTGATTGGCCAGTGCATCATGTGACCCAGCCTCTATATAAGCTGGAGTCCCGTAGTGCTGCATGTCACATCATGTCATACTAGTGTAGGGAGAGGATCCTACTGCTGCTGTGAGGGACAGATTAGCTTTAGAAAATCTGTTAAAATCAGTGATTTATTGGTGGGTGGGTGCTAGAGGAGATTTTTGTTTGCTAGAGAGTACATTTTGTTTGCTAAGCAAAGTGCCTCATATAAAAAAGCAATTTTTCTGTTTGTTAGGTGGGCGTTTGCAGCCATTTTTGGAAGTACAGTTCACTTGCAACTGATTGTGTGTCGGGGACACTGCTTTGAATGTGTTCTGTTAGTTCAGTTGGCAACATTTTGGCATATTTAAATACTGCTTTTACATTTCAGTTAGACAATTTATTTATTTATTTATTTTTTGTGCAAAATATTACATTTGCGGCCAGCAGGGCATTTCTTGCACAAAATTAAAAAGTGTGTCTACATTGTTGGTTTAAAAAAAAAAAAATTCTAAATACTACATTTGCGGCCAGCGGTGCATTTCTTGCACAAAAATAAAAAGTACATCTACATTGCTGGTTTAAAAAAAAAAATTCGAAATACTACATTTGCGGCCAGCGGTGCATTTCTTGCACAAAAATAAAAAGTGCGTCTACATTGCTGGTTTAAAAAATATATATATTCTAAATACTACATTTGCAGCCAGCGGTGCATTTCTTGCACAAAAATAAAAAGTGCGTCTACATTGCTGGTTAAAAAAAAAAAAAATAGTGCTACATAGTACATTTGCACCTTGCTGTGCATTTCTTGCAAAAAATTAAAAAGTGCGTCTACATTGCTGGTTTAAAAAAAAAGAATAATAAATAATGCTATATAGTACATTTGCACCTTGCTGTGCATTTCTTGCACAAAATTAAAAAGTGCGTCTACATTGCCGGTTTAAAAATTATATTAATTTGTGCTAAATAGTACATTTGCGTCCAGAATGAGGAGAGCGTCAAATAAGGGACGTGGTTGTGGTGCAGCAGGTGTTGGTGAAGCTCCTGTTGCAAGGAGAAAATGTGGTTGATCTGTGCCAGCTACATGCACAAGTGAAACACCTTCCTCAGGTGCGAGTAGCTGACAGAACCTTCAGCGATATATGGTAGGCCCGAATGCCGCTCAATGAATGGTGAGGCCAGAACAAGTACAGGCAATAGTAGATTGGGTGGCTGACAATGCCTCCAGTTCCTTAACATTGTCTCCCACCCGGTCCCTTGCTGAAAGCTCAGAGTTGGCACCTGAACCCCATGGCCATCTGTCTTTCACCTCAGCCCCTTGTAAATCAGCCAAGCAGTCTGAGCCCCAAGTCATGCAGCAGTCTCTTATGCTTTTTGACTCTGCTGGTGTGCTTTCCGTGGGTCTTTATTGGAATTTGTAACAGGAGAAACATGAATAATAAACCATGGTACATTTTATATGGAAAAAGTGAACCTGTGCTAGAACATCTCTGGGTTTGTCTGCAGATAGTGATCTTTTTTTTTTTTTTTTTTAATATGTCTCAATATTTTGGGGGCTACCCCAATTAGAAAAAAAAAACAAACAAACAAAAAACAGTCCTTGCTGTAGTGGCCAGTTATAGGTGGTGGACAGTGACCTTTGTTTTGTAAACAAAAAACAGTGTTGGTTACCTCCTCCTCCTCCACCGCCACTTCTACCTACACCGCCACGGTCACCGTCTCCTCAACCTCCTACTCCATATCCACCTCCTCCTCCATTTTTTATTTTTTTATGTAATTTTAAGTTATTTCCCTATCCACATTTGTTTGCAGGACACTTGTCCTACTCGTACCCCCATTTTGCTTCCTTTTGCAGCCCTCTAGCTCTTTCCAGGACTTTTTTAGAGCAATTTTAGTGCCCAAAAGTTTGAGTCACCATTGAGTTCAATGGGATTCGGGGTCAAGTTCGGGGCCGAACTCAAACATTTTCGCAAAGTTCAGTCGGACCCGCCGAACCCGAACATCCAGGTGTCTGCTCAACTCTAGTTAACACATTTTCATAAAGAACAAAACTTCACGGTATCCTTCCAGATGCATCAAAAATAAAGATTAAATCAAATGACTGAATGAATGCCAAAAAATATTGGCAAGCATTTTTATGGTGGATTGAATAACTGTTTCATAATCTATTCAAGTTTATATTGAGGACCTGCGACCTATAATTATTACTGGTAGAAATCTTACATTGGCCAAGACTGATTTAAATAATAACCTCTACAGACAATTTAAAACTATAAGGAGAATTTAAGGTTGTGAAACGATGATCAATGTGTAACTTTAAATTACCTTATGTTTAAACATTTTCTTATTAAAGAGATTCTGTCACCACCTGAAATAAAGACAGTTTGGAGATCTCTATTTAGTGTACATACAGTAACATTGCCTGCTGCATCAGCATGTCCCTCATCAATGTGTTGAATTCTGCAGCTTTCATTAAAAGAAGGAATGTCCTTGCTTGGTCACTGTATATTATGTGGTGACTACTGTACCCCAGTTGAGACTACAATTGGCCATACTGACACACACTGCATGGGCATGGTCCTCTTTTGTCACTATCAGCAAGCAGGTTCGAGCAAAGATGTGGTGCAGCCGACGATTAAGTGACTGCATGTAGAAAATGAAGTGTCTGAAAGAGGCTGGAGGAGAAAGGCAGCACCAAGCTGCAAAAAGGAATGAAAAAAATATTAAAACAGCAAGTTCTGAAAAAAAAGGGAAATTACACATCCCAAGTTAAAGTTTATATTTACTGGTGCTTTGAAACATCATATATATCATAACACATAATCCATAGTTATGCCCATTTTAAAGTTACAGGATGTTTAGGTAATGGATATTACAATGCCTAAATTAAAAAGAAATAAAGAATCCAGTGAGCTGCAGCAAAACTACATATCTCTCCTTTCTGAGAAAAAAACGGAATCCAATTGTGTGTCAATATTTTAAGAACTCTTCCTGCTCTAGAAGCATACAGCCATTACCCTATATATGAAACAAGGTTAACAAAATACGTGGTGAATCATAAGCTAGCACATTCGTGTACAAATTCATGTAGTTCATATGCAAAATAGTATAATGTGAACCCAGCAAATATGCTTCCATTGGTAATAGGAACACCTCAGAAATAAAGTAACTGGTTCTATTTTTAGATGGATTTGTTTCCAGACTCTTGAAACTCATCCAGTTTTGCATTATCCTACAAAAATGATCGTCTTATTAATTACGCAGTGCAAACTGCAATGATCATATGCAAATATCATTCAAAGCAACAAATCAGAAATCATATCTTATCTAATCTACCTTCAGCATGCTAATAAATTTATACTGTGACATGGGTATAAAAAGACATTAAAGGAGTCTAGCATCATATTTTTTAACTTACGTGATGGACAGGATGTTTATATGGATTTATAAATGCAAAACTTAGCACGGACTGCTGGCAAATATTTAAAAGCACACATTTTAATTTAGTTATGTATCCTTTAAAATGCTGTTCACTCCATTTTAATCTAGTATAAAAGAAATCACACATCCTCATCACCCAATCAGAAAGTTAGAAGAGGAATACAGATTAAAGTGTACTGTATGTCTGAGCAAAACCATTATATTATAATTATAAAAATGATGTAGTACAGCTTTATTATTAAAATTATTATATAGTGGCAACAGTTTGCATAGCGCTTTACAACATGAGGGCAGACAGTACAATTACAATACAATTCAATACAGGAGGAATCAGAGGCCCTGCTCATTAGAGTTTACAATCTAGGAGGAAGGGCCAACAGATACAAAAGGCAATAACTGTGGGGGATGATCTGATAGAGAAACGAAAGTACAGTTGTTAGGTGTGGGCAGAAAAGGCTTCTCTGAATAGGAGGGTTTTCAGGGATCATCAAACAGAAAAGGAGATAATCGGAAAGGTTGGGGTAGGGAGTTCCAGAGGATGGGAGAGGCTCTGGAAAAGTCCTGGAGGTGTGCATGGGAGGAGGTGACAAGGGAGCTAGAGAGCAGGAAGTCTTGGGAGGAATGAAGAGAACGATTACATCTTTATAAAACATTTCCCATGTTTTATCCTGCAGGTACAGAAGGTGTCTGTTGATTTGTCATAAATGGATGCAGCTACTAATTTTCTGTTGTACACTGACTACGCACATGATTCTGTGGACTAAAATAACAAAAAACAGCCCTGTTCAGTTGTCTTTTGATAAACTACTGACTCACTACCCCCTCTTCCCATCTTCACAATATTGATATCATGTATTCTGTATACCAAAAAAAAACTGGAAGGGCCTGCTAAGCAGACCATGCATTATGCAGTTTCTTTCCTTCCACCACTGGAGAAAGGAAAGAAAATTGCTTGATTCCCCCATCAACACTGACCTATTGTATTATGACAGTTGGAGGATTCCCAGTCATCGGAATACAGAATACTGAATACAGAATAATGATCACTGCTAGTGGCTATAGCTGCCAGCAATGATCGCATAAATAAAACTGACAGGCTGGTTGTACTGAAGTCGACCAACAACCAGCCTGCCACTACATGGTTCTAAATTCATCCAGTTCCTGCTGAACAGATCAAATTTCAATCCGTCTATGGGGGTAAGATAAGAAAAATCTGTTTTTAACACATATTGTTAGACAGGATAATTTGGTTGGTTGCAGGCTGGTCGGTAATTGAGCTGGGAATTTTCCTTGGTTTTGTTTGACATGCATCGCCCTTCCATGTGCTCCTTGCTGCAAAGGCCAGTTATATTTAGGGGCAGTGGCCACTTGTTTGTACTGTTGGAATACTCATGAGGGGATACACTCCTTTGCTGCCATTGTATTATATGTTGGGTGTCCAATGTGCCCCTATGCCCTTAAGGAGGGATGGGCTCCCTCCAGGCTCACCTGCCCTCTATCTGTCTATTATAATGCATGTGCTTCTACTATGGAGGCTCTCAAAAATGTAAAGAGTTAGGACTGCAGATAATACTAGGGTGCAGTGAAGTGGCTCTGCAGCTTATGCATGTATTTGCAAATGTGTGCAAACTAAACTGTTTTTAACGCATACTGTTAGACAGGATACTTTGGTTGGTTGTAGGTTGATCGGTAAGTTGAGCTGGGAATTTCTTTGGTTTTGTTAGAATTTGGCAGGTTGCCTACCCTATTCAAAACTAAAAAAGCTACTTTTGGGTTTAGATATACTTTAATCTATACATGAAGAAAATGCAAGGTCCTGTGCACTACTTGAGCCAAGGATCCAAGATGGCTTTCTTAGGGACACAATTGTGAATTTGGAAACTAACAGAGGTATTTCCAGTACTACAAGGTAACTTTACTCCAGCACTATTTTTACTTTGGGCAAATTCAATGCCAAAATAGGTTTGCACTAATGTGAACCAAAAGGACTGTGTAATATGATTCATTTCTGGAATGTATGTAGGCTTGACTTGGAAAGGCATTATGACTACAGCCTAGGAGAGTAAAATTTTAGTTTAGTCTTTAATCCAAACTGCATAGAGAATTTTGAGGAGATGTTCAGCCATGTAACTATAAAATGCGTGTGAACCTAATGGGTCACAAACCCCCATAATAATTGTTCCACTTTGCTATCTACTTGTGTCTATTATAATCACATATGACTGGAATTGTGCTCGACCACTGGTGGACCATCCCCAAGCAATCACAATACAGGTCAATAGTGAGGCAACAGGCTGTAGCTAGTGAACTTGGAAATGGATGTTCAGTCTAAGGCTATTTCTAGTCATGCATCTAAAATTGCTTCTGAATAGCTTGTGTAGTTGGTCTTTAAGGGAAAATATCTTACAATGATAACCTTTTACTTTGCGGGATAACAAAAGTCCTAAATGTTAGGGTCTACTGTGAAAACCTAAGACAACACTAAATTGTGCACCAAAACAATAATAAACTTACCTTAATCATTTTTCACAAGACACAAAGAAAGCCATCAAAGTGATATTAATGAGTGTATTATTTCACAGCTTACTGTTCTCTGGAGGCTATATTTCATTTTCCAGCATTTCCAGCTGAGTCAAGAATCATAGTTTGTGCTGGAAGCCCTGAAGCTCTGGATTATGTTGCACACACTGTGAAGTGCCTTTAGAAATCAATTCATGTCCCTGAGGCTAGAGGAAAACTCAACGGGAGACAATTATCCAGACTGGTCCGCAAAACTGAAGTACATGTTCAGGAAAAAAACTTTATATAACAATCCACCTTGTAGAATAAAACCGTTCAACACAATATAAATATAAATCATCAACTTGAATTAAAAATCAAATTATAAAATGAAAAATCACACTACTATTTCATAGGTGAGTCTATGAAATAGCTTCAAAATAAACATTTTACTGGGTTTGTAAAAGAATAAGTTCACCTTTGTAAAAAAATAAATAAATAAATTGACATCTTTTGGCAGGTAGAAAAGGTGCATTTATTATTTTTTTTTTGTTACTAGGAGCCTGCAAAGCATTGCACCCGCAATCATGGGTGCAATGCAGGACTCCTGCAGACTGTCAGTGTAAGTTGTCTGCTCGTACTTCATACAAGCAGGCAGTTACACGACGACAGGAAGAAACAATATACTACCTAGGGATCAACAGTGCCCCGGTAGTTCAGGGAGAATATAAGCTGCCAGCCGCAAAGGCTGTCAGTACTTGTAGTTCTCCCCTCTGTGAATGTAAGACACCCTCAGGTTTTTTTAAAAAAATTGCAACAGCGAATCAGGGGAGAAGATGCCCTGCTCTCTGTCACTAGAGGGTTGGAGAGAGGCTGCAGCAGTGGGAACATATTACATGTTCTACCTTAAAAATTGGTGGAACATGTAACATGTTCCCAAAAGTGAACTTATTATTTAAGAAAACTGAGCTAAAAAAAACGACATATTTTCATAAGTCTGTTATTTAGCCTTTTGGCTGACTGATAAAATCTTTTTAATGATTTGGGGAGGAATCATTTAAAATATTTTACCTAGGGAGGAGCCTCAAAAAAAGCTAGGTATTTATTAGAGCTGCATGATTAATCATTAAAAAAATCACAATCTCGATTCAATCCCCCTGACAATCTTAATCCGGCATTTCCACGATTCATTCATGTAACAAGCCCAGAGCTGTTCTCTGTTCACTCACAGCTGTCAAAAAACAACAACCGTCCAGCAAATGTTTATCAACATTGCTCAGTGCTAAGATAAAGAGAAACATTGTAATATTTAAAACTTTTAGATCAAAGAGATGAACTTCGGTCTGCAAATGAGGTCAATTTAATCACTTAAAGACTAAACCTTTTTTCTAAAACGTGTTGCTTACAAGTCAAAATCAGTATTTTCTGCTAGAAAATTACTTAGGACCTCCAAACATATATATATATATATATATATATATATTTTTTTTTTTTTTTTTTCTTTTCTT
>BLSH010203700.1:357494-391995 GCA_018402905.1 Glandirana rugosa
GGACAGTCGATCGGACAATAGACGTCTTGTGTCGAAAGACTTATCACCTCACACCCATAGAGTATTCGAACAGTAAACACTTACGGCGGTCGTTGCAATATTTTATGTCACACTGTATTTGCACAGTGGCCTTTCAAGTGCATTTTTTTGGGAAAAAAATACACTTCAATGAATTAAAAAAAACTTAACAGTAAAATTAGCCCAATTTTTATAATTATGTGAAAGATGATGTTACGCTGCGAGAATCATGAGAGAATCGTGATCTTTATTCTAAGCAAAAAAATGTTCATTCTCATTTTTCCAGAATCATGCAGCTCCCTAGTATCAATCTTATCTGTTGCTCGTGTAGCTAACACATCAAGACGCCTCAGTCAGGAGCATCTAGCCTGTAACAGGCAGAAAGTACTTTTCAAAAAATTGTCAGTGACCAATAGGACCAATAGGAAAACATATACATAGGCAGCTACCATTCACAAATGACAAGCTTATGAGATACCCACACTCCACTATTCAGAAAGCTGTGTTCTGCAGATAACAGGCTAGCTGACAGGTTTTTGCAAACACATATTCTCTCAGTTTATCAGTTTAAAGTTGAGCTAAAATTCATTTACCTCCAATGACGGGTTTCCTATGTGTGGATGACTCTGCATAAGGTAAAACTTTTGGGGGTTGATTTACTAATGGCAAACTCTGCAGAGGCATTTGCTCCAGAACTTAATAAATGAGGGGAAGCTCTGCAGACTTCCATCATTCAATCTTGTGCAAGTAATAATGCAGTTGTTTTTATTTTCCTTGCACATAATTTGGTATTCTTTGAAAAGTGACGTTTTACCTCATTTAAGCTGCGCAGCAAATGCCCTTGCAGAATGCAGCTGCACTTGCAAAGTGAAACACCTTAAGCCCTGCACACACAGGCCGAATGTCGGGAAACATTGGGCAGTTTAATAAAAGCATAAAAGTATGTTGGTCTGTCTGACAGAAGCCAGCCGTTTGGCCTCGGCTCCAACCGGAGCTGTCAGTGGGTTGAACGAAGAACAACTTGTAGTGTGTACCAGGCAATAGCTTCATTCATCTCAAACACTACTGTAAATTAAAACATTTCAGCACTGAAACTTGCAGTTCCAGCTTTAGTAGAGTGGGGATAGTGGGTCACTCACTCTCCACACCATCTATTCATGAAACTTCATTTTGTAGATGGACAAAGAGAGATTGTGACATTCATTCACTCCTCCTCTCCCCTCTTCCATTCACAGAACTTTGTGTAGACTGTGAAAAGAATATATGACATTTTGCGAGTGGATGAGGTGCAGAGTGAGTGACCTACTATGACTATTCTACTAGTTCAGTAGTGCTTACAGTATTGTACTATATGAAGAACCTAAGAGTTTTAACTAATGAAGGAGCATTCACACATGGAACGCCCATTATTAGAGATAATTACGTTTTACATAGCAAATAACCACAAATATTTTTTTTTTTCTGGACTTCAACTTTAACTGTTTAAACTGAAAAAAACATACAGAAAGTTTACTTAAGTACTCTTATGCTCCAGGAAGTGGATCCCATGAATATGGGCCATTTTTATTTTTTTTATTATTTCAGGTACTTATATAGTGCTGCCAATTTATGCAGCGCTTTACTTATATATTGAACATTCACATCAGTCCCTACTGTCAAGGAGCTTACAATCTAAGGTCCCTAACTCACATTCATACATATACAATTTAGACAGGATCTAATTTACCTACCAGCATGTCTTTGGAGTGTGGGAGGAATCTGGAGTACCTGGAGGAAACCCACAGAGGCATAGGAAGAACATGCAAACTCCAGGCAGGCAGTGTTGTGGTGTGGTTGGGATTCGAACCAGTGACCCTTTTGTTGCCAGGTGAAAGTGCTGACCACTACACTACTGTGCCGCCCATTACTGGCCGTTACTAGCCATTACTGAATTTCAAACAGGTGACTTTGTACTGTTTGGATCAGAGTACAGTTGCTGGGCCCCGACTCTACAATTTGATATGAGGAGACATCAGTTGCATGCTAAGTTAATTTCTACAGGAATGTTTAGACTTGGCAAAAACTTTAAATCTTCACACTTCTACAGAACTGTGTTACACATATGTTGTTATGCTTAGCCTTATCAGCTGATCCTGAACAGACCAAAATATGAATAACTCTCCTATATGCCAGGTCTTTCAAGGCATATTTCCAATCTTTTTAACCAATCTTCTGTATTAGTTACTGTGTAAAGTAATGTATAGTAGTTAAGAGTTATTAGGCTTTTCAGAACCACAAAAAGTACATCAATAGATAGGGTGCAAAGGTCACTCCAGTGGTGGCTAAATGATACCTATTTCCCTGCAGCCAGCACATCTGAAAGCTGAATGCAGTCTATTCAGTCATCGTGGGATGATCAGTGTCCATATTTTTTTGGTCAGTTTACCATGGAAAAAATGTATTTTGGATTGATATTTCTTCTTAGGGAATGGGTGTCTTGTACATTTTCCTAACATCGTCAGTAATTACTAGCTAATCTGTTGAAAATAGTCCTTACCATAATAGCACACGGAATACTGACTGAAAACTGATGCCACAATTGAGATTAAATAGAAGAGATGTACATGACTCGTGATGTTTAAATGTGCTTCAGAAGTCAAAGAAGATGACACTCTACTTTAACAAGTACTTTACTTTGTGAATCTTTGATTATAAATGTGCCTGCTCTAAATGTCCCTTGATCATTTGTCATCAAAGGAGCATTGTCACAACTATAACATACATCAGGGTCATTTGAATCTATTAATTTTGACCATTCAAGAGGTTTAAAGAAAAATGTGCTCTGTTATAAACCTAGTGTATTCAGTAGCTACTGAGGAAAGCTGGAATGTATTCCAGTTAACATGCAGAGCAGCGTAAAGCTGTCACTGTTCTGAAAGTCTAGACTGTGGGACTGTCATACTTGCCAACAGTCCCTATTTTCACGGGACATTCCCGGGATTTAGACCGTTTCTTATCGTGCCCGCATTTTACAGAAGACCAGCTTGTGAAGCAGGGAAGAACCAAGAGGCGGAGCCCGAGTGGCAATGAAAGCGGCTGCCCCATTGGCAGCCACCACCTGGGCTCCGCCTCTTAGTTCTTCCCTGCTCCACAAGCTGATCTACTGGCGCAGAGTTTAAATCAGTGGCGTCGCTACAGGCATGCAGAGGAGTGACAGTGTCTTCCCTGCACCTGGTCACAGTGAGTGAGACACCATCTCTCCTGGGGACAAGGACCACCATCCTCCTGGGAGACAGGGAACATCACCCCTCCTGGGGGACAGGGAACATTACCCCTCCTGGGGGATAGGGACCACCATCCTTCCAGGGGGACAGGGCCACCATCTCTCCAGAGGGACAAGGACCACCATCCCTCCTGGGGGACATGGATCCCCATCTCTCCTGGGGGACAGGGACCACCATCCAACCTGGGGGCAGGGACCATCATCTCTCCTAGGGAAAGGGACCACCATCCCTCCTGGGGACAGGGACCACCCTCCCCCCTGGGGGCAGAGACCACCATCCCTCCTGGGGGACAGGGACCACCATCCCTCATGGGGGGCAGGGACCACCATCCCGGGCCTTGGGATAGGGACTCCCATTTTCCCTGGGAACAGGGGCTCCATATCCCCTAGGGACAGGGACCCCCATCTGCCCTTATATCTGACTATGATGGTGTCACCCCTATCTGTGACAGCAGGTTTTGGGTGCACACCGTGACCATATGCTGCTAGCCCAAGACAGGAGAGAGCCCGATGTGCTAGCCTGCCAAGTGTCTACTGCTCTGCCCTGTTGTCACTCCACAGTGGCAGGTGGCAGGCTAGATTGGCAAATTGATTATTAAGGGGGGGTGACACCATGTTTTACCACACCAGGTGACACCAACCCTAGTGATGCCACTGCAAATCACCAATACAGAGAGGCATGGACTAGCTGTATCTGTGGTGACAATGGGAAACAAACTGCATCTAGTGACAAGTGAGCCAAGCTACAGCTGGTGGCTGGCAACGGTGGCAAGTGACATGCTGCATCTTGTGGCAGGCGACAGTGGCAAGTTACACGCTGCATCTGGTGGCAGGCGATGGTGGCAGCGACACTGGCAAGTGACACACTCAGGGCTCCCACTGATTGTGCATTATAGTGAATTGAAATTTTTCATTTTATATTACAATGTATTATAAGAAATAATGCGCTTAAATCATCCTGATACCATACAAACCATGGTGCCGGGATGATTGAATCGCTAACACCAGGTATTTGGTGTATCTTTATCTGCTGATTGTTAAACTTTCTGGAATACACATATTGCTATTGTGGTGGAGGATCTGGGCCTGCTGTCCCTCCATCCCTCTTTTTTTCCCTTCCTTCTCTCTCCTTCCCTCCTTATTTCTTTCTTTCTTTCTTTTTTTGTTCTTTCTTTCTTTCTCCCTCCATCCATCGTTCATCTCAGACTCGAACCACACTCCTTTGAGACACGCCCATTCAAGCCACACCCACACTCTAGCATAAGCCACCTCCACTATTTAGCATACGCCACACCCATTATGCCACGGTGCAGTTTGCGCAATGCATTTTATCCCTTTGGATATGACGCACCTACAAATGAATGTCCTGCCCACTAATTATAATAAGACCCCGCCTACTGGCAAAAATGTGTCCCTATAAATTTTTTGTTGGCAACTATGGACTGTTAGGATAACAGCTCTGTGTGGTAAAGAGTAACCATTCAACCTTGAAAGCTAACTCTATTTTGCTTGCAGATTGGTGATGTTAGGTTTTGGCACAAGAAATAGAATGCAAACTGTAGCTGCCAAGTGTTTTTCTAACCGATAAAGAATCCCCACACCAGCCTTCTTCAGCTATAGTTCTTTGTAACCCTAAGGTTCCTCCAAAGGTTAGTAGGTTTTCCTGGAGCCATGAGCAGTGTTGGAGTGAGCCTGCTTGATGGTGACTGCAAAATTCTGGAATGCCACTTTGCAAAACTACCAAAATGGGACCATGGAAGCTTCTCCTCTTGTCTCTCAGGTATGTGTCCACAAATTACTACTACCACCAATGTAAGTGGATGCGACACTAAAAACAAAGGTAAGAGGTAGTGACTACCAATGTAACAGGCCATTCCTTTCATTGACCACTAGAGTAAGGGAGTCTTCTCCTACTGACCACTAATGAGGTGTAACTAATGTACCATAATAAAAATAATAATAATATTTTTTTTTTCGCAATCAAGATTTTATTAAGGTTCATGAAAAAATTACAAAGTGACTACTTAGCATACATCAATTGCAGGTTGAATATTATGTCAGTTTACAGTAGTTTAGAAGACAAAAGAAATTGTAAATAATTAAAGTAATAAATTGGGGGAGAGCACAGTATATCCCACTCTGTACCTAGAGTACAAAAAGAGTATATAATACATTGCTTATTGTATTAGATGGGGTAGTTAAGGAGGAATTCGTTTTGTGAATTGATGAAATAATAATTAAAAAAAGTTTAACTATGAAAAAAAAAAAAAAAAAAAACAGTAAAGATATGGCCTAATGGTGTAGTTTATGGAATATAATGTTATCTGAAATTAGTTTGTTTCCTTGTTATGAATATGTAAATTGTAATTATGCATTAGCTTTAATAAAGTCATCGTTACGGGTGAAAAGCCACCAGCATTTCCACATCTTGTGGAAGTTGGTAGTTGTTTTTTTTTTTACATTGCTAATGTTTCTTCCATTTTATAAATGGTGTTAACCTTTTTGAACCAATCCTTGACTGTTGGAACATGAGTGGATTTCCAATGTGTTGGAATGAGGGTCTTGGCTGCATTTAGGAGGTGTTTAGTAAGCGATCTCTTATACTTTCATATTGGACAGGGGTTTATATGTAATAAGCAGGCTGCAGCATTTAAGACCAGTGTAGTATCCGTAATTCGTTTGATCCATCTTATGATCTCTTGCCAGTAGTCAAATATTGGAGGGCATGACCACCATATGTGCAAAAAGTGCCTTTGTTTGAGCAGCATCTCCAGCAGGTATCAGAGATCAATGGGGGCCACTTCCTGCCTTTCTGTGGTGTGATATACCACTGTGTGAGTATCTTATATGAGATTTCCAGGATTTTCGTACTTAGCGAACATTTATGAGTAAAGATGCAAGCTTTCTCACATTGAGCGTTTGTAATTTCAGTTTCAAGCTCTAATTACCATGACTCCTTGTGTTTGTTGTTATCCTTTTGATTGTCCAGTAGTAGCTGGGAGTAGGCTAATGAGGTCGCTTTTTGGACAGGTGTCTGTTTGTAGCATATCATCTCAAAAGGAGTCGTGGAAATAACAATAATAATAATACTTAGCATTGGCTCCCTGAGGCCTAAACATTATGTTATAGGTTCCTCCAAGGTAAAACAGTTTGTAAAGCACCTACTTGCATTGAATTTTCCCCTAACTGAACTCCTAACATCAAACCTAACCCCTAAAATAAGCCCTTATCCTCCCACCCTTAATGGTCAAGTCGCAACAACGTAATTTCCATATGCATCCGTGGCACAGCTCTCTCATGAAGCAAAACAGTGCATGTGTAGGAGATATTTACTGTACCTGGAGGTAAGCCTTATTATAGACTCCCCTGTGGGTTTAAAAAAAAAAGTGGAGTGTACTACCGCTTTCACAATTGACTTCCACCCTTGGAGACTACTGTTAATTGGACAGAAAGTAAAGGTAAACCCCCACATTTGCAGTTGCCACCAGAACAGGAATAGATGGCAAATCTTACAATTAAGGCACTTGTTCCAGTTACACTTTCCTAATAGGGGTGTTCCTTCATTTTGGAGAGATTTCCTCTTACATGCTGTTGTATCTACAAGACACATGAAGTCTCCCCAGTGGATCAAAGTTGACAAAAAAAACCTGGCATGGAGTATAATCGTTCTCTATTCTATCTAAAAAAAAGTTCTGGTTATAGAGATAGTTTAGGCTGGCCACACATTAATAGATTTTTTGGCTCAGCTTATGGGCTGAAGAGAAAAACATCTTACAGGCTCCTTCATCCACACTAAAAGATATAAGGCAAAATGTTCTATTTTAGCTTTGCAACTTCCAGTGTCATTGGCTCATTCAATGAACAACAGATCAGCTTAATCACACACATGATTGTTTGTCCAAAAAGTACAGGTTATGCAGGAAGAAATTAAAGTAGAAAAAAGTGGTGTCCCCTGTCTGGTTATTCATTATGGGATGTATGGTATGTAAACCACAAGCTAAATTGAATCAAAACTTACTTTGCCAGGCAGAACATTTCACTTGCATGTGCAATACATTCAATAGTATGGACATAATAAAGATACAGTCATAGAAAAGTTGTTATTGAACTTTCCATTGAAAGATAAAAAGCAGCAATTAAAATCAGCCTCGTAAGAAAAAAAAATCTAAACAAAGGTGACCTATAGGAGAAGAATTCATACACTCACTTCTCTGGTGGCCATATCTCTTACCCTCCCTCCATAACTCAGCAGTGATGTGGGCATCCGACATTCCTATCCAATACTCCTGGAAGTGTTAAATGCCAAAGGACCCGCTAAAGGCTGTAGTAGCAGAATGGTGGGAAGATAGGAGACACAGGCCACCAAAGAGGTGAATACTCACAGTTCCCTGTACCTTTACTGTTGCACACAGCAGTTCCTATTGCAGCACAGTCTCTGCAGGATCTGTATGTTGATTCTTACCTGGGGCCTGTGCTTAATTGCTTATCATCAGTACCTGTGCCACAGCTTTTGTGTTCTCTGGAAATCTGTCCTGTTACCTTACGCAATCTTCCGCTACCCCCCCCCCCCCCCGCTGGCTCTTATTGATAAGTGGCTGCTGGACACTTCCTCTGATGTCTGGAAAAGCTACTTCGTGCTTCAACTTGCTTCATTATTTAATTACTCTATTGCCTGACCAAAGACCTCTCTGAGAATCTGTTCTCAAACTCCCGTGCCTATGACCTCCTTTATAGTTCTGTTACACGGATTTAACTTTTGTCCATTTTTTGGCAATTCTTGTTGTCTGCCAGCACCGACCATTTGCCTGTTTGACCACAACCTTGCTTTCAGATTTTGTATCATGCTTCATTTTTACCTGCAGTTAGACAGTTGGAACATAAACAAGGCAGCAATCTGAGAGCTTGAGAGCTGTTTGCAGAAAAATCCTTCATCTCTTGCAGGGTGTTCTGGTAAATAGCAAGCAGTTCTTTAGACTCTGTGCCTTGGCCCTCTTAAAGTTCTACATTCATTTGTGGATACAGAGGGTCCACTATCTCCATGGTATGAGGATCAGAGCTATTCTTTAGCAAAGCAAATTTATTAAGGATCACTTTAACCACTTCAGCCCCAGAAGGATTTCCCACTTTAGGACCAGAGCACTTTTTGCAATTCAGCACTGTGTTGCTTTAACTGACAATTGCGCGGTCGTGCAACGTTGTACCCAAACAAAATGTGCGTCCTTTTTTTCCCACAAACAGAGCTTTCCTTTGGTGATATTTGATCGCCTCTGCATCATTTCTGATCACCGCTATAAACAATTTTGCAAAAAAAAAATGTTTTTCTAACTTTGTTTGCTAAAATACAAAAAAAAAAAACATTTTTTTTATCGGTTTTGGCCGATTTATATTCTTCCTCTAATTTTTGGTAAACAAAATCGCAATCAGCGTTTTTTGATTGGTTTGCGCAAAAGTGGCCGCATTTATGGATGATGAGAATTCATTACTGGGGTTTTTATTTTTTACTGGTAATGGCTGCGATCTGCAATTTTTAGCGGTACTGCGATATTGCAGCGGACATGTCAGACCATTTTGACACTTTTTTGGGACCAATGACATTTATACAGTGATCAGAAATTTAAATGTAACCTGTATAAATGTCACTGACAGTGAAGGGGTTAACCTGCAGGGAGATATAGGGGTTAACTGTGTTCCCTGGGTGTGTTCTAACTGTGGGGGGGCTGGGCTACCATGGGCATAAGAGATCTAACTGATCCCAGTGACAGGGATCAGTAGATCTCCTATGCCCGCACTGACAGAGCGGGGAACCGCCATGTTTACATTGGCAGTTCCCCGTTCTTTAGCTGTGGCCGCTCATCGCGGCTCACTGGTGGACATCGGGTCTGCCCGAGCCGCGGGCACACTCCTCGGGAGCACGGCGGCCACCCGCAAATCGCCGCTTATTTACAGCGATTCGCAGGAAGCATCCATACTGCGCACGGTGTGGAAGCTGTTAAATAGTCCCATTACTCCAGTGTTTAACATTAAAGTATGTTTTTGGAAATAAATCCTATCCCCAGTGAATCAAAAACATATTTTTATCTAGCAATGCTATGTGTAGCTTTTACCTTGTTCAAGGACAGATGTGTATGACAATGATGCATTCAGACTATGAGCTTGAATAAATGTACGTGTTCCATCACTTGCACAGGAAGTGGGTAGTCTGTGCTAGTGGCAGAGCAGCTTGATTGCATCAGTTTCTGACAGAAAAGGAATGCCGCTTTTCAAGATAACATGTGTTGAAGGATTCATGTGGACCACTGTGGGAGTCAGCCAGAGCATGTCAACACAATTTTATTCAAAGTGGTCTTAAGTGGATAACTGACAGTAGTGTGGGTCATGCGGAATACACTGATACCTGATTTCATTGTGCTAACAAATGACTGTGTCATATGCTGTGCCTTGTACTTCTTAAAAGCAAGGTTAATGTCAGACCACAGCAAACAACTGATTTTCACAATAACGATTTGCATACCTCTAGAGGTTGTTAACGTATGGCTGAGGAAAATTAATTATGATATTATATAGCAAACAAGTCCCAAATTTCATTATATGTTAACTATACTTATCCATAAGGTAATTAAAAAGAAGAACATTTTTAATTAAATACCAAACAGTGAGTCAGTGAAAATGGATTTCCACTAACTTACATTATACTTTTGCATCCATAAATCCCATGCAAATCCTATAGCCACACTTTATATTTCAAAATGTAATGTTCATCAATAGATGTATTTGACTGCAGTGCCCATGAATACAATGATCATATTGGTCTGTGGACATGGCTTATGTTTATAATTATTATTATTATACAGGATTTTTATAGTGACAACAGTTTACGCATTGCTTTACAATGTAAAAGGTAGACAATACAGTTAAAATGCAATAAAATACAAGATGATTAAGATGGCCCTGCTCTGAAGAGCTTACAATCTAATACGTTGGGGCAGGTAGTACAAAAGGTTCTAACTGTGGGGAAAGAGTTGATGGAAGTGGTAAAAGATTAGTTGGAGGTTTCCCTGAAGGGGTGAGTTTTCAGGGATTGCCTGAATGTAGCAAGAGGAGATAGCCAGACAGGTTGATGTAGAGAGTTCCAGAGGATGGGAGAGGCTCTGGAGAAATCCTGGAGATGAGCATGGAAGGAGGAGACAAGGGAGCTTGAGAGTAGGAGGTCTTGGAAGGAGAGGAAGGTTTGGATGATATTTGGAGACAAGATTGGTGATGTAGCTCGGGGCAGAGTCGTGAATGACTTTGTATGTTGTGGTTAATATTTTTATTTAATTTGCTGGGCGATTGGGAGCCAGTTTAGGGATTGGAGGAGAGGCGTGGCAGACACTGAGCGGTTGGTAAATTGGATAATTCTGGCAGCAGCATTCATGATAGACTGAAGAGGGGATAGCCTATGGAGAGGTAGGCCAATGAGAAAGGAGTTGCAATAGTCAAGGTGAGAGATAACAAGGGAGTGAACGAGGAGCTTGTTGGTTTCATTTGTTAAAAAGGGGCATATTTTAGAGATGTTACGGAGGTGAAGTCTACAAACTTTTGACAACGATTAGATGTGAGGCTGAAAGAACAGGTCAGAGTCTAGGATTACACCTAGTACCCTGGCATGAGGGGAGGGATTGATGGTTGCATTATTGATTTTAATGGAAAACTCATGGAGGGGGGCACGGGCAGGGGGGTATATTACCAGATCAGATTTAGAGAGATTTTGTTTAAGGAAGTGGTGTGACATCCATGCTATGCCAGTTAGTAAATTAGTAATGCGAGAGGAGACTGAAGGTGTGAGGAATGGAGTAAACAGATAGATTTGGGTGTCATCTGCATAATACATTCTACCAAAGTCTATTAATTTATGCCCTATAAACCCCAAAATAGGGCTGGAGTCATAAGTATATATAACACACAATAAAGAAAAAAATACAGTTTGTGGACTAAGATGGACTAATATACAGTGTAAGAAGCAAAATGAATTGTATCAAAGTTGTTTCCTCTTAAATACCATTTTATTTTACAAAACTACATACAGTATATAAATTACCATGGTAATGATAATCCTTACAAACCATCTGCCAACCCCCTCACATGATGAGCCCACTAAGTATCTCATAACCCGGGAGTACTCTCCTTTATAAAGAAACATCCAAATATATAAAAACATTTTACAGTTATGCATTTAAAACCTATAAGGAGACATTATAAATATCACCATAGTGATATAAAGGCACATTTACTTTGGATCATGGCTCTAGTTCATACTTTAAGACATTTATATCAGCATCAAGGGCATTGTACATTCAAATAATCCTTAGTGGTGCATATAGGAGTCTAACTGACAAATGAAAATTCATCAGTTGGTATTCACTGTAGGGTGGCTGTAACATAAAGCATCCACTCAATTATGATGATCATATAATCCTTTCCTATAAGGCTCACTTGAACCCAAAAGAAGAGGCTTTAGAGTTGACTCACTAAAGACAAATAGATTGTGCACTTTACAAGTGCAGTTGCTCCAGAGCTTAGTAAATGAGGTGAAGCTTCACTTTGAATAGAGTGGCAAGCTAGAACATTAAACTTCAATAAACGTCAATAAACTTCAAATAACATGAATAAACATGACATCTTTCCTGGACACTATTGTGGAACTTTCTTTAGTTCTGTTTTCATATAATTTGAGTCCAGCTATTACATTCCCTATTCATACAACAGTTCCCTGGGTTTTAACACTGGAATGCTGGTTTAGTGTTCTTTCTTGCCTTTCATCTGCTCCACTACCCTAGTGGCCACTTTCAAGGCTTCCCAAAGCTTCCCGTGTACCTGACTGTGGTTAAAATTTACAGCTTGGGTTGGGGTTCAGCACCCAGCCTTCTTTGCAGACTTTCCAAAGAGTACCCAAAGAGTTACTAATATTTGCACACATGAGTTCAGTGCCATTTGCCTGTTCTGCTATTCCATAGTCTTGGAATACAATATCATACTAACAATAAGATCAATGTGCACCAAACAAAGGAGGTATCTTGTGTAGTTATACACAGTTTCAGCACGAGGTGTGCTAACTACCATTTTTTACATTTTTTAAATGTCATACCAATTAGAAAAAAGAAACACAGCATGTCTCCCTTGGTTCAAAACTAACCAGCCCAACACACCAAGCATACAAGCTGTGTCGCCATAGCAATGGAGCAGTGAGAAGCCTTCAATGCTTTGCTGATACCAGCCACCTGACCTTCAGCATTGGTGAGGTCCTTTGAGATGGGTGTACCCAAAAACGGGGTTCTCTCCCAAAAGCACCGGCTCTTTACCGCACCCAATGCTCTGGAAAAGGTTCTGACAAGGCAGAGGGAGGCATATGCACCATCACCTGCCGACCATGGAGGGCAAGTAGGTAGTTGCCCCTTCCCTGGTGAACTGGTTTCTGAGGTACCTCAGACCCCTTACAAGTTTACTGAGCGTGCGCATAAAATTGTTTTAAATTTTTTTTTTTTAGAGACATCAAAAGAAAAAGAACAAACTAAATCTGGGGTACCAAAAACTACAATATACATTAAAATAAGGCCACAATTATATCAATAACATTTAAAAGATCACACTTAGAACAGTGTGCTATCATATACAGTCATTGCAATGCCTCCATCACATAGAGATCCCATACAGCACTCATTAACAGTTTATGTATCACTCTCTTTTTAGTCTCTAGTCCACATATTCTTTTTTTTTACCATCACTTATTTTTCCAGAGAACTTCCAGAGATCTGCGAAGATGTCCTGCAGTGTCTCATTCACGGACACAGGGTAAAAGAGGAATGAGTCAGTGTTGTGATCCAGGCACAAGATCCAGATCTCAAGACAATACAGCCAAGTCTATGACCACTCTTTTGATCAGTGCAATTAAACAAGCTAGCATGCTCACTAACTCAGCCTGAAGATTGGACCATAAAATAGCAGCAAAGGACCATATAGGATGTTACTTTGTTAATGCAGCTCTTTTCACCTATCTACAAATGACCAATGTTAGACTGACAAAACTGAGAAGATCAGTAGAACTTGATTGGCTCACAGGGGTTGATTTACTAAAACTGGAGAGTGCAAAATCTGGTGCAGCGCTGCACAGAAACCAATCAGCTTCCAGGTTTTGTGAAAGCTTAATTGAGCAAGCTGAAGTTAGAAGCTGATTGGCTACCATGCACAGCTACAACAGATTCTGAGTGTACCAGTTTTAGGAAATCTCCCCCCTTCATTAATCTCTCATGACACTCTCCCTTTGAAGTTACATTAAACAATATCCTTTTTTCTCTAAAAACAATTCATATACATCCACTTCTTAATAACTTTGTAATCTATGTTTCATTAAATAATTTCTTACTGTCTTTTTCTGCCTCCTTGTAACATCCTGTGTGAGCTTCTAAAACTTTTGTTTTCCCCTTACTTCCATTCATTCGGAATGAGCAGTGCACATTATTGAGGTTGTTGGGTTGATTTACTAAAGCTTGAAAGTGCAAAATTTGGTGCAGCTCCACACAGAAACCAATCCGCTTCAAGGTTTTATTTTCAAAGCTTGATTGAACAAGCTGAGGTTAGAAGCTGATTGGCTAGCATGCACTGCTGCACCATTTTTTACACTCTCCAGCTTTAGTAAATCAACCCCTGTGTGTACTGCTTAATGCATGCTACAAATTGTATAGTCCATATTCCATAGTCCCTGGTGCATCCTAGGAGTGAGCAAGTGAACGTGGCTATATTCTTACATACAGTGGGACCATGGACAGAAAACATAGTCACCCTCTAACAATAGGTTGGATCACAGCAGCAAAAAATAAAAATAGGAATTTGCAGATTGGAGGAGGCTGAAAGCAATCAAATGAGTAATGGCAAAGGAAAATGCCAGTTATACTGTTCTTGAATTTAGCATTTTATGCTGCAAGTGATATAGCCATAATGAGATCTGTATATAAAAGACTTAACGATATGGAGGTTAGGTGATATGAAAGTGCTTTTAACATATCAATAGGGGATTTAATGTACAGAAAGAGTTTCAGCTTATATGGAATATGACCTGTATTTTGATGAATACCCATCCTGATGTATAGGCCTCTGAATGCTGATCATCACAATGGCTTCATGCAGGGCACTCAGAGGCAAAGGCAATCACATGTGCTCATAATCAAGAATATCAGCTAGAACTTCAAAGCAAGGCAGATTATGAATTCTTTTTGTACAAACTGTAGAGTATGTGGGGTAATTGGTTAAATAGTTTGTCAAAATTGATATATATGAAACTAAATAATACATTGAGCACAAGAATGAGAAGCACCACTGTTTTGTTAATTTGCAATATACAGTATCTGGTGTTACTCTAAAATGGTGCATTTCTAGGCAACAACTTCTCTAAACCAACAGTGTGTCAATGACAGCACTTAGCAATGTCATACTGAGAGTTACTATGATCTGATTTTGAGTACATAAAGCATGATGATTTACAAATTCATTAGTATGCTACAGTTGTATGCAAAAGTTTAGGATATTTGGGTGTTTGGAACAGCAATTTAATTTTGATCTATCAAATAACTGAAAGACACAGTAATATTTCAGTAGTGAAATCAGGTTTATTGGATTAACAGAAAATGTGCAATATGCATCAAAACTAAATTAGACAGGTGCATAAATTTGGGCATCCTTGTCATTTTGTTGATTTGAATACCTGTAACTACTTGGCACTGATTAATTGGAACACACAATTGGTTTGGTGAGCTCATTAAGCCTTGAACTTCATAGACAGGTGCATCCAATCATGAGAAAAGGTATTTAAAGTGGCCAATTGCAAGTTGTTGTTCTCTTTGACTCTCCTCTGAAGAGTGGCAACATAACTCTCAAATGACCTGAAAACAAAGATTGTTCTACATTATGGTTTAGGGGAAGGCTACAAAAAGTTATCACAGAGATATAAGCTGTCAGTGTCCACTGTGAGGAACATAGTGAGGAAATGGAAGACCATAGGCACAGTTCTTGTTAAGGCCAGAAGTGGCAGGCCACATAAAATATTGGAGAGGCAATAAAATATTGGAGAGGCAAAGGCGAAGGATAGTGAGAACAGTCAAAAACAACCCACAGACCACCTCCAAAGACCTACAACATCCACTTGCTGCAGATGGTGTCGCTGTGCATCTTTCAACAATTCAGCGCACTTTGCACCATGCACTCTGTATGGGAGAGTGATGCGAAAGAAGACTTTTCTGAACACACGCCACAAACTGAGTCACTTGAGGTATGCAAACGCACATTTGGACAAAGATTGAGTTACTTGGTCATAACAAGGGGCGTTATGCATAGCGGCAAAAGAACACAGCATTCCAAGAAAAACACTTGCTACCCACAGTAAAATTTGGTGGAGGTGCCATCATGCTGTGGTGCTGTGTGGCCAGTGCCGGTACTGGGAATCTGGTTAAAGTTGAGGGGTGCATGGATTCCACTCCATATCAGCAGATTCTTGAGAATGTTGAGGAATCAGTCACAAAGTTGAAGTTATGCCGGGGCTGGATATTTCAACAAGACAACGACCCAAAACAGTGCTCAAAATCTACTCAGGCATTTATGCAGAGGAACAAGTACAATGTTCTGGAATGGCCATCCCAGTCCCCAGACCTGAATATCATTGAACATCTGTGGGGTGATTTGAAGCGGGCTGTCCATGCTCGGCAACCATCAAACCTAGCTTAACTGGAGATGTTTTTTAAGGAGGAATGGTCCAAAATACATTCATCCAGAATTCAGACACTCATTATAGGAAGCATCTAGAGGCTGCTATTTCTGCTAAAGGAGGCTCTACTAAATATTTATGTGATTTTTCTGTTGGGGTGCCAAAATGTATGCATCTGTCTAATTTCGTTTTGATGCATATTGCACATTTTCTGTTAATCCAATAAACCTCATTTCACTACTGAAATATTACCGTGTCCTTCAGTTATTTGATAGATCAAAATGAAATTGCTGATCCAAACACCCAAATATTTATAAATGACAATTATGGAAATTGCCAGGGGTTCCTAAACTTTTGAATACAACTGTATTTTTGACAGAGGTTTACCATAAGTAGCCATCATATGCCATACAATTAGTATGACATCACTAAGAGAAAGACTCAAAGGGGGGTTACTGAGATGTTTCCCAAGCACATTTATAGTATCTAGAGGCACACATTTCTTTTTTATGATGCAAAGGGCACAACAGCTCAGGCCCAATTCAGTGTTCAGGACCAGAGGAGACTGAACTCTCTTTGTTAACTAATATTGCTCCACTGAGCTATGGTTTACCACCAACATTATTAGAGAAATGTGTGTTGCAAACGCAGCCTGCACAAACACTACCTGTACTGACCATACAAATTTGAAATGGAAGGACATTATTCCTCCATATTCCTTTAATTGAACAAATGAATTCAGACTATGATACATAGCTAATTTTTATATTGTGTACAACTAAAAATGTGTTTTTTGGAATCAGAAAGGATTAGAACCTCTTGCCATGTTTAATTTTGTTGTCTTAAGCCTCACTACTTATATTCATCTCTGTAATTATCACCAAGATAAAAAGATATGGGGCATTTAAAATGTTACAGTTGTCACCAGCACAAGATGTGGGGGAAAATTCTTCCAATGGCGATACAGGTTTTCGTTGGCAACTAGTGAACAAGTGAACTCCTTCATTGTGTCTCCAGAACAGAAATAAAGGATAAAATTCCCAAAAGTACACAGACAACAAAAAACAAACGCACATGGGTTTACCCTTCAATGTGCTATGGTTATTGGAGAATTAGTTCTACAACCAGTGGCCCTCTCTCCCTGCTTTCAAAGATACACAAACCTGTTGCTATTGTTACCCAGAATAAATATTTGTGATTTTACTCATAGCATGCATTTAAAATTGCTCTGGTGGTCTATGCATCCAAAAAAAGGGTGATATCAAGGTAGCCACTTAAAAGGACAAGGTTTTCAGCTGCTTTCATTACAGAGTAGCACATAGGCAAGGGAATGCTTGCTTAGTGCTTGTGTGTTTGCAAAAAATATCATGAGCAATTGAGCAGGATCAAATCGAATTAATAGCTGTAAGAAAAATGTTTTTTACATAAGGATTTTTGTATAAGAAAGGCAGCAACCATGGTGTCCAAACATCAAATGCATATTTTACAACAATTCCTGTATGGAAATCTCACACTGTGCAGGTAGGCTGTGCTCCCCATATACAGGACAAGCATTATTTTTTTTTTTTTTTTAATTACGTGGTTTCTACATTGTGGCTGTCTTCGTCTCCTACGAACCCACATTGAGGTTTCCTTAAAGACAACTATACTTTGAAATAGATGTGGATGTCTTTGCTTACTGACACTGGTCAAAGCTATGGAAGTGAAACAGTGCTTGCAGTGTCTAAGTTACTTCCAGTGTTCAACTAGGTGCCTATGAATATTAATACTCCTGTTCATCCCACAGAATGCTTATCTCTATGATTTTGCCAGTTTGAAGTAGTTAACTATTTATTTTGTGCCAAAAGAGTTGAAGCAGCGGCATCATGTCCTGTATATTCCCAAATGAATAGTACCAATGTGTTGTTTGTGGTTTTAGATCTCAGGTCTGAATCTCTGTTGCCTACAGCAAAGTCGAATGTGCCTTGCAACAAATTGCATTCACATGGTTAGAAAGAGTTTAAATGTAAATGAGGACAATTATTGCAGGAAAGAAAATCTTTCAGAATTCATTTCAAGAACTGAAATAATGTACATATAAGGAAACCAAAAAACCCTGTTCTTTTTCATTATTTACAGAAACTATCCAGGTTGTAAGCACGTGTATGCACAAAAACTCAGCTCTAAGTCAAGTCTTAAGTCTATCCCCAGAGACCCAGTTATTCTCTGGACATTGCTATCTTGCCTATCACACACATAGAGAAAGTGATGCCAACTTGTCAATCCCAACATTCATGGAAAAGACATTCCAGTGTCATTCCAGTCTTGTGTCACTGATCTCTACATATATGAGCAACCAGGCAAAGTGGTTTAAAAGTTGGAGAAAAGTGCAGTTAAATAATCATATATTTATTTGTTGTGAATCCGCTGTTGATGGTTTTGTTACTACATATTAATATGCCATACCTGTTTACATGTTCATATCCAAAGGCCCTGTCTACATCACTATGGATAAGGGCACATTTTAGACCTGCACAGAAGGGGCATCTTGTTAATGGCCTGATAAGTGTGCCCTAGTTTAACAAAGCCATTGATATTTACTATTTTATTTGAAACAGCATCAATGCATATTCCAGTGCTATAGTATAAGATTTACACAAGATATAGTTTATAATACACAACATAACTGCAGACATGGAGGGAGGAATTAACAAAGAGTGATGCAAGTACAATGCTTGCACCACTCTTCTAAACATAAAAAAATGGAGCAGATGCTGCTCCTAATTAACAAAGAGACACCAGCACTTTTGTTAATTAGGATCAAACATTTTTCTGTTCTGCCATGCCTAAAAGACAGAGCACAGAGTGCATGAGAGATGAAGTTGCACACTGTCGGCTTTGCTTATGTAGTGTTACCACTGCATGAGCAGAGAGAAGGATGTCAGCAGTCTACTGAAAACTCATATATCATACAACACATCACACCTGGTGGGAATCTGCAGCTGGTTTCTATATGGACCACTCTTAAATAGAAACTGGTGCAGGTGGTGCAGACAGACCAGATCTATTTAGTTAATGTGGAGCACACCACTGCTGAAAGTTCCCTGCACCATTTTAATAGAGTTTTAGCATTTCATTAAAAAAGTATGCTCTTCCCATTGGTAATAGCTCAGCTTACCCGCCAGACAGTTTGTATTCAGAGTCAGACATGGATCAGCACATAGGCCCCACCCCTCTCTCCTGATTGGCTAACTGACTTTGATTGACAGCAGCAGGAGCCAATGGTGCCACTGTTGTGTCCAGCCAATCAGAAGGAGAGTACCGGACAGCCAAGGCACTTGTGGACATCTTTAGATAGATACTGTATGGAGCTCAGGTAAGTATTAGGGGGGCTGTTGCACACAGAAGGCTTTTTTATCTCAATGCATAGAATGCATTTTACACATGCCCATTCACTTTGATGGGCTCCGCTTGCTCAGCAGGGATCGATCCGTTGATCTCCACTGATCCAGCAGATGACAGGTTCGTCTCTGCTCCCTGTGCAGAGGTGGACCTGTCAGAGCCCTCTCTCTTCTCTATGGGGGATCGGATGAAAATGGATCCACCTGTCCATTTTTAATCCGATCTACCAGATGGATGGAAAATAGGGTTTCCATCCTTCCGTATTTAGCGGAGCGGATCAAATTGGATGTCAGTGCACACGTCACCGCTGACATCCGTTGCTCCATAGAGGTGTATGGAGCGTTTGTTCTGAAAAACTGACAGGCGGGCCTGAACGGTCCGAATGTGTGAAAGAGTCCTTAGGATAAAAAACCTTATTACTTTTCAAGCACTTTAAGTTAAAAAAAAAGATACTTGGACACTGGGTTAAAAAAACAATCATCACGTTAACGAGTTTTAAAAAATCTTCAATCTTCCCTGTTTCACATCAGGTTTCCCCGATGTCATCGCTCTGAGGCTTTGGAGTTTCTAATCACATAAAGAATAAAGCTCATAAACATTCATTATATTAACTGGAAGATTCCAGTCCCCACTCTGTTATTCAATAATTTCTTCATTCACTCAACAAGAAATGTTGTTACAAACTCCTGGTATTATAATGAAGCTCTGTATGAAAAACGGTCAGGGAATATTGAAGATCTATATTAACTCTATAGTATCAAAGCGGAGAAAAATGTGGGGCTGAATGATTTCTATTTAAAGCTAAACTCCAAGCAGGTGTTAAAAAAAGAATTAATCAATGTATGTATTCTTAAATATCACCAAAGTGCAGATTAAATACAGCTATTGCACGTACCCGAGCTTGTCTTTGCGTTAGCTTCATCTATATTGAAAGTGTATCTCTTGTGAAATCATTTTTGTTTATCTTTGGGGAGAGTGTAAAATAGATTAAAAAAACTATTAGGTTTTTACTGCTGTCTGTGTTCCCCATTGGAGAGGGCCATCCTCTCCATTTATCCTGGTGACCATAGTCAGTGGGAGATGGGAAATACACATTTTTATGGTTGTCATGGCAACAGAAGATGAGGGAAACCTCTCAATGGCACATATGATCTGGGAATAACTGTGTCAGGCAAGATTTACCTTCCCTTTGGAGATACTTCCTCTCACTTACTGTTGTGGCTCTGTAACAGGAAGTGGAGGGAAATCTCTTAATAGAGCATAGCAAACTCAGAAATCCTGATCTGCATTGGATCACCATGACAGTCAGACAGGTAACATTTTCAGCAGGAGATCAGCACATGTTTTCTTTAAATTCTTACATTATTTCTATCTTATATTCTCTGATTACAAGTCTGATATTCATATTAGGTTTGGGAGCATTTGTGAATAGGCTTTGTAATAACAATGTGAACATTTCAATAAGGGTAATGTTTGTCTATTATTTTAATGGCATGAAAAACTCTATTTAATGTTGGTAACATTGGGACAGGTGAGAAATCAAGCAGTAAAAATATAGGGTTAAATAATACAGATCTGAAATATTTTCACTGTTCACTGTGTTATAAATAGAGCTAATGGATTCAGTTTTTCCTTCTTCTGAAGTTTCAGATCAATAGCTCAAAGCTAGGTAATGTACATTTTCTTAGGAAATGTGATAGGCTGCTTGTTAGGTACTCCATAGAGATCAAGTGTGTCATGAAAGTAGCAAATAGACTTCTATCTTATTCACTTGTAGAATATGATGTGAAGTGTACCTTTTCCAGCAACTACCAATCTATCCATAGGCCTTGGGAATGTATTCATCCCTTTCTTGGCTGGAATTCAAATTTTCTCATAAGACATGCTATTTGATTCTAAATGTTAACATCTTAAAATTAACTTGATACTTTAAAGAAAAATTAGGACATACAGAACAGCAAGATCCATGATTGTTAACTGCCTTTGAATGGTAACAAAGAAAGGTTGTATTTAGAGTTGAGCAAACCCGAACTGCAAAGTTCGGGTTCGTACCAGACTTTAGGGTGTCCGTGTCCCAAACCCAAACCTGAACATTTGAGAAAAAGTCCAGGTTTGGGTTCGGGTATTTTTTTGCGCCTTTTGAATAGCTGCAGGGCAGCGAATCAACAAGCGCTTCACTTTTTCGCCCTTAGAAGCCATCACAGCCATGCCTACTAATGGCATGGCTGTGATTGGCCAGTGCATCAAGTGACCCAGCCTCGATATGAGCTGGAGTCACGTAGTGCTGCATGTCCCATGCTCTCAGACTAGTGCAGGGAAAGGATGCTGCCGTCGCTGTGAGGGACAGATTTATAAAATCATCTCATACTAGTATAGGGAGAGGTTCCTGCTCCAAGTGTAAGGGATAGATTAGAGTTATAAAATCATCTCATACTAGTATAGGGAGAGGTTCCTGCCGCTGGTGTGAGGGACAGGTTAGCATTATAAAATAATCTCATACTGGTGTAGGGAGAGGTTCCTGCTGCTGGTGTGAGGGACAGATTACCATTATAAAATCATCTCATACTGGTGTAGGGAGAGGTTCCTGCTGCTCGTGTGAGGGACAGATTACCTTTATAAAATCATCTCATACTAGTATAGGGAGAGGTTCCTGCTGCTGGTGTGAGGGAGAGATTACCATTATAAAATCATCTCATACTGGTGTAGGGAGAGGTTCTTGCTGCTGGTGTGAGGGACAGATTACCGTTATAAAATCATCTCATACTGGTATAGGGAGAGGTTCCTGCTGCTGGTGTGAGGGACAGATTACCGTTATAAAATCATCTCATACTGGTGTAGGGAGAGGTTCCTGCTGCTGGTGTGAGGGACAGATTAGCGTTATAAAATCATCTCATACTAGTGTAGGGAGAGGATCCTGCTGCTGGTGTGAGGGACAGATTAGCGTTATAAAAAATAATATAAATTTGTGCTAAATAGTACATTTGCGTCCAGAATGAGGAGAGCGTCAGATAAGGGACGTGGTCGTGGTGCTGCTGGTGTTGGAGGTGTTGGTGAAGCTCCTGTTGCAAGGAGAGGACGTGGTCGATCTGTGCCAGCTACAAGCACAAGTGAAACACCTTCCTCAGGTGCGAGTAGCCGACAGAACCTTCAACGTTATATGGTAGGCCCGAATGCCGCTCAACGAATGGTGAGGCCAAACAAGTACAGGCGATAGTAGATTGGGTGGCAGACAATGCCTCCAGTTCCTTCACATTGTCTCCCTCCCGGCCCCTTGCTGAAAAAGCTCAGAGTTGGCACCTGAACCACATGGCCATCTGTCTTTCACCTCAGCCCCTTGTAAATCAACCAAGCAGTCTGAGCCCCAAGTCATGCAGCAGTCTCTTATGCTTTTTGATGACTCTGCTGGTGCGCATTCCGTGGGCCATCCACATAGCCCTGCCCCAGAAGTGGAAGACATTGAGTGCACCGACGCCCAACCACTTCTGTTTCAGGATGAGGACATGGAAACACCACCGCAGCACGTCTCTGATGATGACGAAACACAGGTGCTAACTGCTGCGGCTTTCCACAGTGTGCAGACTGACAAGGAGGGCAGTGGTGAAGGGTGGGTGGAAGATGATGTGGAGGATGATGAGGTCCTAGACCCCACATGGAATGAAGGTCATGCTAGTGACGTGTGCAGTTTGGAGGAAGAGGTGGTGGTCGCACAGAGGAACCGCAAAAGAGGAATTCTGGTTGCAAAAGCGGAGCGACCGTCCCCTAGACAGTACGCCTTCTACTACCCACCGCACCCAGGGACCTAGCACATCAAAGGCAGCTTAAAGGAGTTCCCGTGGCAGTTCTTCAGACAATGTGCTGAGGACAAGACACGAGTGGTTTGCATGCTGTGCAATCAGAGCCTGAAGCGAGGCATAAATGTTCTAAACCTGAGCACAACCTGCATGACCACGCATCTACACGCAAAGCATGAGCTGCAGTGGAATAAGCACCTCAAAATCCAAGAAAGGTCTCGGGCTCCTCCTGCTTCCTCTTCTGCTGCTGCCTCGGTCTCTTCCTCCACCTCTACAGTGCCAGTGACACCTGCCATCCAGCAAACAGATGATGTGACAGCAATGCCACCACATCCGCCACCGTCCCCAAGCAATTCCACACCATGGTCCCATGGAAGCTTACAGCTGTCCATCTCCCAAATACTGGAGAGAAAGAGGAAGTATCCTCTACCCACTTGCGATGCCTGGCCCTGAATACCAGCATTTCAAAATTCCTGGCCTTGAAATGCTGTCTTTCCGTCCGGTGGACACGGACAGTTTTAAAAACCTGATGGCGGTGGCTGTCCCACAGTACGTGGTTCCCAGCCGCAATTACTTTTCCAGGTGAGCCATACCTTCCCTGCACAAACAAGTCAGGGACAAGATCAAGTGTGCACTGCACAACGCCATCTGTGGCAAGGTCCACATAACCACTGATATGTGGACCAGTAAGCATGGGCAGGGATGCTATATCTCGCTAACTGCACATTGGGAAAGTGTAGTGGTGGGCCTGAGGCGGATAGCAGTTTGGCGCATGTCCTTCCGCCACTGAGGATTGCAGGGCATTTCTCTTCGCCTCCTGTTGCCTCCTCCTCCTACTGCGCTTCCTCCTCCTCTACCACCTCCTCATCCGGTCAGCATAGCACCTTCACCACCAACTTCAGCACATCCAGGGGAAAAAGACAGCAGGCTGTTTTAAAACTGATATGTTTGGGGGATAAACCCCACACTGCACAGCATTGAACAACAGACCGATGAGTGGTTGTTGCCACTGAGCCTCAAGCCCGGCCTGGTGGTGTGCGATAATGGGCGAAATCTCGTAGCAGCTCTGGGCCTAGCCAGTTTGATGCACATTCCTTGCCTGGCGCATGTGCTGAATTTGGTGGTGCAGAAATTTCTAAAAAAGCTACCCTGATATGTCAGAGCTGCTGCAGAAAGTGCGGGCCGTCTGTGCGTGCTTTCGGCGTTCTCATCCTGCTGCTGCTCGTCTGTCTGCGCTGCAGGGGAACTTCGGACTTACCGCTCACCGCCTCCTATGCGACGTGCCCACAATGTGGAACTCCACCTTGCACATGCTGAAGAGACCATGCGAGCAGCAGCAAGCAATAGTGGAGTTTCAGCTGCAGCACACACGGGTCAGTCGCTCTGCAGAAGAGCACCACTTCACCACCAAGGAGTGGGCCTCCATGCAGAGACCTGTGTACCATATTGCGGTGTTTCGAGTACTCCACCAACATGGCGTGATCGGAAGATGTGCGACTACTAGCGCACGCTGGTAGACGCGCTGCTGAGGGCATTCCCAAATGACACCGGGAGCTCAGTGGAAGCACAAGGCAAAGGCAGAGGAGGAGGCAGAGGTCGCCAACGCAGCTGTGGCACCACCAGCACCTCAGAAGGCAGGGTTAGCATGGCTGAAATGTGGAAAAGCTTTGTCAGCAGCACGCCACAACAAACAGCACCACCAGCTGATAGGCAACATCTTAGCAGGAGGCAGCATTTCAGCAACATGGTGGAACAGTATGTGCACACACTCCTACATGTACTGACTGATGGGTTTGCCCCATTCAACTTCTGGGTCTCCAAATTGGGCACATGGCCTGAGCTTGCCATTTATGCCTTGGAGGTGCTGGCCTGCCCTGCAGCCAGTGTATTTTCTGAAAGTGTGTTTAGCATGGCAGGAGGCATTATCACAGACAAGCGCAGCCACCTGTCCCCAGCCAGTGGGATCCTGTTCCCAGCCAACGTGGACAAGCTAACCTTTATTAAAATGAACCAGGCATGGATCCCACAAGACTTGTCTGTATCTTGTGCAGAATAGCCATTTATACCGGCCTGACACAGCCATCGATATACTTAAGTGAACGTATCCTTTTTTTTTTTAATATGTCTCAATATTTTGGGGGCTACCCCAATTAGAAAAAAAAAACAAACAAACAAAAAACAGTGTTGGCTACCTCCTCCTCCTCCTCCACCACCACTTCTACCACCTACACCGCCACGTTCACCGCCTCCTCAACCTCCTACTCCACACCTACCTCTTCCTCCAATTTTTATTTTTTTATGTGATTTTAAGTTATTTCCCTATCCACATTTGTTTTCAGGGCACTTGTCCTACTCTTACCCCCATTTTGCTTCCTTTTGCAGCCCTCTAGCCCTTTCCAGGACTTTTTTAGAGCCATTTTAGTGCCCAAAAGTTTGGGTCACCATTGGCTTCAATGTGGTTCGGGGTTCGGGGTCAAGTTCAGGGCCGAACTTGAACTTTTTTGCGAAGTTCGGCCAAACCTGCCGAACTCGAACATCCAGATGTCCGTTCAACTCTAGTTGTATTACATTGAATATGTCACCATACAAATAATCCCCACATAAAATGTGCATGTAATACAAATTATATACTTACCATTTATGTTGCCTATGCCACTGAATTTGGTTCTACTGAAGAGAAATGGCCAGTGAGTGTCAATTTCTTGGGTTTTCCATTGCACTCATGGGTTTCTCCAACAGGTTACAAATATATCATGTCCTGTATCTCCACCTGGCAATTCCTCTCAAATTGGTGAGGTGAGTATATACATTCTGATTTACAGACACATCTTTTATAAGTTTAAACCAAAAAAAAGACTTTGCCCATGAAAGTTTAAAGGGTTGTGCCAAAATAAGTATCCTATGTTAAAAAAGTACCAAGTTTATTCCATATAAAGTTTAAAATTAGACAAGATAGACACTAACATATGTAATAAAAAGCAAGCACAGTATGCACATGATACAGGAAATTACATATATACAGTATCAAAAACATTAATTGAATTGGTGCACTTTCAAACTGTAATCTCTACGCATTTTGTGGAGCAGTGCCCGCTTCATCAGGAGATAGCCATAATATGTGTTTATCATAAAAGGTAAAGTGCAGCGCTAAAGGGTTAAATCAAAATATGTATACATATAAATGATCAGACAAAGTCCTTAGGAACTCCATGCACAATTGATAGTACAAATATGAATCAAAGAAATGAGTGAGCAAAGTCCAAATAAGTGCAGAGAAAAAGGAAGATGGTGATATTCCCAGAATAACTCCAGAAGACACTGAGGGACACGCAGATAAAAAGATCCCTAGATCATCCAATGGAGATAGCAATAAAGGTGGCAGCTTACCAGAGGATGTTGTCTTTCAAATTAATGAAAAGCCAAAAAACGCCTCAGGGAATGTATCCCAAACACATCCACATACAGTAGGTAATGGCAGCCTTGGTCACCCTTGAACTGACAGCTACTCTTCAGCTCGTCCCCATCTTTATGCTTGCTCTTTGGTCTTCCCAGCCATGACATGGAACACCTTACAGTTCACAGCTTTCACCTCAGATGTACCCACCTCTCAGCTCCTCTCCTGTGATTGGATGAAGAGGTCTCTCAATCTTAGTATTGGCTAAGACCAAAACCACCTCCTCAACATGATAGTGAGGAGTAGTGGTAAGTGTGTATGATTCAATTGGATCACAATAAAGACCATGCAATGGGGTCTAAGGATGATAAAAGAAATCTGACACTACCAGATATCCATCATCTACTGCATAATATCTCCAAAGAAAACATCACCATCAGCCGAGGGGAAGAAATGTAAAGCTCCAATCCTACCTGTGGCTGTGGGAGTAACCCACAACCCAACTTACCCACCAACATAGTGCACATGGATAAGAAAAAGAAAAAAGTATATAATAAGACACTGCATCCATATGTCTGCCTGTCACCAAATGCTATATTACACCCACCTTTCCAAAGACTACTTGCCACAAGCGGGTCTACACAGCCAGTTATACAAATTGAATAGCCTCATAAGGTTAGTATTGGTGTGTCAAACGGATGCTTGACACGACGAGATAAAAAGCGCATCCAACCAATAGGGGACAGCTTCAAGTGAAAGGCATAGAAAATGAAAGAGAAAATCAACGCTGATGTGCTTACCGTAGGGGCAGAGTGTCTGCAACCGAGCTGGTGCTAGGTGGCAGTGCATTAGGGCATTCAGATCGGCGCCATTATATAGGACGCCAGCGCCTGCGCACTAGAACTGCCGGCGTAATGACATCACAGGACGTGCGACGCACTACCCAGCTAGATTCAAGGAGATGGGCGGACCTGTCAGGAGGCAAATACAGACGGCTAATAGAGACTCCCAAAGGGGGCGTGCATGGCCACACCGCATGAAACCACCCAGTGAGGTCATGCACGGCCCCTCCACTGATGCACAAACCAGCGGCAGAGTGGAAGGGGGAAGGGGACCGCAGCCGGAGAACCTGGTCCACATCCCCCCACCAACAACACCTGCCACCGTCATGGCAGCCCCCCCGAGATCCCCGAACGGGGATCGGGGGGCTTTGTGCACCGGGTGGGGGTCGGGGGGCACAGACAAGCCAGCAGCAGCCTGAACAGATATGTGGCTATTATGTCACTTAGCTGATGAAACCTTGTTTTTACTGCATACGGGTTGTTATGTGCAATGTGATTTTAAAGTACTAATAAATCTGTATGTTTTATTTATATATGTTTTGAGTATTCGGTCTGCCTTAAAAATCCCAATCCATGGGGAAATTCACATTGTTGTATGGACAAAAAAGTGAACAGCCAAACATGTAAGTGGAGGCTTGCAATTATTCCTTTGATTAAAACATATATGTGGAAGATGGTATAACCACCATACTCTGCTTGGGACACACCCATAGATGACTCCAAAATGACCATTCAATCGAGTAATTGGATCTAAAGTTATTGTGTAGATTAAATAAAAAAAGCAAAAGCAAAGCATAAGAACTTCGGATTGTTAGTTTGCTGTATATTTGTATGTAGTTGTATAAAACATTCCTTGTCACCCTCTTATAAACACATTTTTCTTTTATTATTAAAAAGGTTCTGTAGTAAATAAATCACTTTCTACTGCATTTCACAAAAATATTAAGATTTTAATTTGCTAGAGAATTTAAACACGCTGAAGTTAAGTAATGTTCAAACTGGTTTGAGATTACAGTAATGTTGTCACACTTAAAAAATATCATCCCAGAAATGCTTTGTACAGTTGTCAAAATAATGAATTTTGTGGCACATTTAGCCTAACCTAGTTTCGGCTTAAAGAGATGGAAAATGTAGGCTCCCTATAGACTTCTAATAAAGAAATACTATAAACTGGAGCACAAGAGATTTACAGCAAACAAATAACCTTAGAAATCAACTGATTATGAAGGATAATATACTTTTACCAATATGCCCTGTATATTATTGCTAATGTTGCTAAACATAATTAACAGATAACTGTATGGAGGAGCCCAGTTCTAAGTACTCCAGCATGTAGATTATAACATAATTCTCTTATTATAAATGTATCTTTTATTGCATTTAAATATAAATATGGATTTAATTTGTACGTGACTGATGGATCTTAATTATGAAGAATGGATGTGGCCCAGTTTTATTCTGCTACCTCTCTAATCAGGTTGATTTACTAAAGGAGTAGAGGCTGTTCACTGTTTCTAAGTAAGGTGAATCTTTGTTCATGAGTGCACTCTCAATTTTTTTTTTCAATAACAATTTTATTAGATTTTTTTAATATATAAATAAAAGAAAACAGAAGATACAGGCACTGTATACATAGTTAACAAGTTACAAACATAGTACACTGGAAACATTCTAGATGGCATTACTGATATAAAGGAAAAGCTTGAATCAGTAGAGAAATGCCTCAATGGAGACCATTGATACGGGTGACATAAAACACATAGTAACATCTTAAAATGCACAGCATGTAGACATTTGCATATCGAAAAAAGGCTCACTGTCGTAACGTCAGTGCAACTTAAGAATTTTAGTGCAAGGTATCCCAAGAAACCAGCAAAGAAAAGAAAAATATACCCAAAGTAGGCTAGAAAAGAAGGAAGAAGAGGAGAAAACAGTGGAAAGATAGGGGACAACCACGAAATCCCAATTCTATAATGGAGATCCAGCAACCAGGAGGGGAACAAAACCAGGATGGGTCCTCAGGGTGGGTCTTGCCCTCTCAAAATTTGATATCCTCAGCTTTCTTGGGCTCCTGCAATCAGGCTGTGTGATGAATGATGTTATGTTCCATTGGTGAAATGTTCAAATCCATGGTTAAAGTTACACTGGTGTTTTTTTTACATGTGTTCTTAACTAGTGTTTTTAAATGTGCAATGGGGGGCTGCAAAATAGCCAATCCTTGATTTTTAATGCATGGTCTGCTTTAAGACTACATAAGGGCTTTGCATGTCTGCGGTTCACTTAGTAAGCTATCAATGTAACTAGATGTGTTCCCTGTGAGGAACAAATTTACTGTGATACTCACTGTACCATTTTATGTAATGATGAGTGCACTGTATTGTAATGCCGATTTGTTTAATAAACCTTTTCTGTTAAAAAAAAAAGACTACATGAAGGGAAGTGCTTGATTATCCCATTAATGTTTTCTTGCATTTTATTGGTTTTGTAAAAGACAAAACATTAGGATGCATTAACAAATATTTACATTACAAAAGTGTCTTCTGGCCAAAGTTTAAATGTATGTATAGTCCCTGCAATCATAATGTAAAAAAGTGAAAATAAATGGACATTGTTGGCATGGATTTACCTCAGGAAAAAATATATAATTGCACCATTTAGAGTCATTATGTTTCCATGACGTAAAACATAAGATGAAAACTGTTGGAGACACTGGCATCTGGCTGACCTGTAAATGTATTTTTATCCAGTGAAAAGAAGGTACAATGAGAAATGCTTGTGTTAAACATAAAAACTAATTAAAATACAGCATTTTTAAAAAATATATATAAAATAAAATTATTAAAAAATAAATAAGTAAATAAATAAATATATATATATATATATATATATATATATATATATATATATATTAGTGTAGTGCAAAGGTTAATGTTCTGCTACAGGCACTCCTCCTTACAAATCCTCCAACTCAGAGTGCTGGCTCCCAGTGGTCACTGGCTGCTCAAAAGAATCCATCCCCAAAACTTAAAAGAGAAGGGAAAGCTGTTTAAAAGCCATGTTCAAGATTATTTAGCTTACCAACATACAGACTTGTTCCACCTTGTTCACAGGATAGCTAATGCATTTCACTCTAACCAGAGTTCACTTATAGGGTTCCTATACCTGTGACCATCAAAATTGATGAATTAACTCAATGGATGGCTCATGATGTCAGACACTTCAACGATATACATGGTGGACACAAATTCACCACTTTACAAGGATACATTATTCACTAATGTCCTGAAATATCACAGACGTTCTCAAATTATTAAATTGCATCAAAATTTACATTGCTATTGTGATATAATTCTTTATATCTAGATTTTGAAACTTAGTGAAAACACATATTTCTCTGTGTATTAGGAGAAGCTATCTTTCTAAGTTCAATAATTACATATTCTCAGATCATATTACCTATTCTTGAACATCATAAAGCAATCCTTCTAACATTTTCACTACCATTAACCACTTAAAGACCGCCCACCGCATATATACTGTGGCAGAGCGGCTCTATTATGCAAACTAACATACCTGTTGCACGGGGGGGGGGGGCATTGTGTGGGTCTGGCAGACCCGATGTCTGCCAGCCACCCACAATCGCACTACAGAGAGGCAGAATGGGGATCTGCCTATGTAAACAAGGCAGATCCCCATTCTGACAGGGATGTACACCTGAGATCATCTGTTCCTAGTAATCAGGAACAGCGATCACTGTGTTCTTCCTGTCAGTCCATCCCCCACACTGAGGGAACAAAGTTAACCCTTTGATCACCCCCGATGTTAACCCCTTTCCTGCCAGTGTCATTTATACAGTGATCAGTGCATTTTTAGCACTGATCACTGTATTAGTATCACTGGTCCCCCAAAAAGTGTCACTTAGTGTTCAATCATGTTTATTAGAACAATAATTTAAAAAAAAAAAAAAAAAACAATATAATCGATTTGTGTGAAATTATCATATATGTATTACATCATTACTGAGATGAAATATGTGACTCCTTATAATCTATGTTTTAATCTTTCTAAAATATATATACATGTATCAACCAAAAATGGGGGGAAGGGATTGCCCCCCTTACCCCTCTACATCCTCTGCCAATTTTGTCCATCTGAATTAGAATGCGCCCCTTGATATTTGCTGCACACGCATGTGATCTGCCCAACAGGTTTATGATATTCTCACAAAGTCAAATCGGTCCTCAAATAACAGAATCTCTACTTCATCCATTTTGTTTTTCAGGCTTCTTGCATTTGTTAACAAAACCTTTAATTTTGTTTTAGCATTTAATATCCCACCATCCTACTCATTTTTGAGCTGTAACGTGATGCCACTATTCTTTTTGTAGGTGATGTAATTCCTCTGCTGTTTAGTTTGAGCCCAGTCACCCCACTATTCCACCCCCTCTATATCCCATTCCCCTGTAGACCCTTGTTCTCCATTTGAAATCTTATTTTCTGACCCCCCCACCCCATCCCCCACATCCTAGTCCAAATCTCCTCCAGCCGCCTCACCATGTTTTCCCCAGCAGAGCTACACCTTTCCCATTTAGATGCAGTTGGTCCCTACTGTAAAGTCAGTAATCACTGTTCAACTCCCTAAGCACCTATTGTCTCTGGGGTGGCTCATGGCACTTTGGAGGTCCTTTTCCTTGACTTGGTACCTATGTTTCGGAAACTTTTTTAGGATGCTTTATCTTCCACTAATGTTGTCATTTGAACCAATGTTTGCCATTACAGCTGTATCTTACCCAGCCCCATCCAAAAATAAGCCCAGTCTTCCAGCCAGCATCTGTTGGATTAGGTCCCCACTGCTCTCCAAGTTGTTAATGTTCTGCAGTGTTGCCAGTAGATTCTTTAGATCCAAGATCTTGCTTCCAAACTAACAACTTGCTCAAACAGCTGTTCCAGGAATGCATACATAGAGAAGGATGTACACTGAACCACATTTCCAATCTGGGAAGATATGTTGGGGAATTTACTAAAACTGGAACAGACAGAATCTGGAACAGCTGTGCATTTTAACCAATCAGCTTCTAGCTTGAACTTGTTCAGTTAAGCCTTAAAGGTGAAAGATAGAAGGTGAATGGTTGTTAGGAACAGCTGTTCACAGTCTGGCTGTCCCAGTCGTATTAAATTTTCCTTGTGGTTACCTCTAGCTATATGGGGATATTTTTGGAATTAAACTCTGATACAAATTACAGTAAGTTAACCCTGTTTTGTTATCCCCTGGGGAGTGTTATGTCTTTGTTTTACTTTGCTCTTATTGTGGAACCACGCTTTACAGAAAGCCTCACACAGCCCCCTCACAGTAAACACAACACCCACACAATATTACACTGTATTATAAACTATAGTTTCAATACATTACCTTGCCCTGCTACTCCTTTTATTGAGCTATCTCCTTAAATTAGAGTAAACACTTGAAACAGCAATGCACTTTAAAGAGCACATTTCACACAGCTTAGAACCTCACTTGCACTGCTAGTTAAATACCAGCTTCAAGCAGCAGCAGTTATATATAAAATAACATACCAATGATAAAGTACTCACTTATTCAGGTCATGGTACACCTGGTAGAAGTTAGTATCATTCATCTGGACTTGTTCTGTAATGTTGAAAATGTTTCACAACTTCTTCAACTTGGATGAGCCATGAAATGCCTTTAACATTATAAAACAAGCCTGGTTTGCTGTCTGTTTTTTGGAAGATTTCCTCTCATGTCCTGCAAGGATAGAAGTGATGGAAAAATCTATCCAACTGAGAAAAAGCACATCACATATTTTTAGTGAGGAAGAGTTTAACGGAGCGGGGAAGCATATGTGCCTTTAGTGATGACAGTTCACCCCACTTCTTTTTCCTGGTGTGATAGAGTCAGGAAATGTGATGCCCCCCGAATTCCTATCACAGACAAAAGAAATTAAAACTAAAGCGCAATAACCACAATGCACTGAAAGTGTAAAATGCAAAACAAAAAAATGCAGTGCCACCTATGTTCAATTATAATTGATGTTCATTAATTACATAAATAATGCCATGCACTGGATGCCCTGCTAACAACCTACTAAGCTGTATATATAACAGGTATAAATAAAACGTGTAGAAAAACAAAAACTATGAAAATATATCTAGTGAGGATTAGTGGTGACGCCCTCCACAGAGAGTTGTCCCAATAACCTTCTAGTAATATAACTCAAAATTACCACTGTGTTAAAGTGGAACTTTACCCATAACAACCTGATAAAAATAATGTTCTTTAGTAAGGGACATACATTCCACATTAATAATTATGCTACCAAAATGAGTGTGTGCTGTAAATTGATAGATAGGGGTGGTGCTTGGATGTGGCGCTGTCTTAATAAGGGAAAGTAAGTGTGTCCTTTATGTGCTGTGGACATATGTTCCAGTGGGGTATATGTCCTAGTCCCCAATAAAAAGGTGCTGGTGTGTAATTAAGCATACGAAAAAAATATATATATAAAAATGTAAAAATAATAGCAGTGAAAGTGTTAAATGATAATAGTAATAAGGTGCAACGGTATAATGTATAAAATCTAAACAAAGGATGTGAGAGCAATGCACATAAGCTAAATCAATCTTTTACAATAATAATTTATAAGGTGCTTGTTCACAGGTGCTGTTCCTGGTATGAATCACTTTAGTAGTTGCTAATTTCTGGTTCCAGTAGTTCTTATAAATGTAAGCTACATATATATTTAATTGTTGCATATATCGGCGGTATCCTTATACGTCTTTATGGTTTTTATAAAAGCATGATACAGTCCATATAATGTGGTGAAATCGTGACTTTCGGTGCTCATTCAGTGAGATAGTTCCTTTCTATGAGATCTGGTGACATGGGGTGTATATACATTCGTGCTCCCCCTATAGGTTCCCTTCTTACCAGAAGGCAGCGCCCCTGCAGGGGCCGCGTGCCTGTCTTTATTACTCCTGGGGTTCCGGTCCTGGGTTGGGGGTTGTCCTCCTTCGGTCCCTGGTCCTTCTCCTGGTGTGGGGGGTTTTGTTCCTTTCCTGCGGTTCTTG
>BLSH010203700.1:397541-416474 GCA_018402905.1 Glandirana rugosa
ACTAGACTCCAGATTTAACATACCTGACCCCGACTAGACTCCAGATTTAACATATCTGACCCCGACTAGACTCCAGATTTAACATATCTGACCCCGACTAGACTCCAGACTTCACATACCTGGCCCTGACTAGACTCCAGATTTAACATATCTGACCCCGACTAGACTCCAGACTTCATATACCTGACGCCGACTAGACTCCAGATTTAACATATCTGACCCCGACTAGACTCCAGACTTCACATATTTAGACCTCAGATCAGCCCCAGTCTATACAATTTAGACCTCAGATCAGCCCCAGTCCATACAATTTAGACCTCAGATCAGCCCCAGTCCACCTCAGATTAGCCTTCCTGTGTTGGTGGCAGCACTGAAATGACATAAAACTGCCTCTTTACTTAAGTTGCTGTGCTATACAAGTCCCTACAGTGCACAAGAGTGTAACTGCTATAAATATATATGAGAACATGTAAAGAACATGAGCAGTGCTAGCTGTGGAAACATGCATGGGCCCCTTTGTCCTGATTATGTCCAAGCATATATAGTCAGCACACTATGAATCTTCAAAATAACATTCAAACATTTATTAAAGTGCTCACATCACATCAATAAAGCTGCAACATTTTGGAGCCACACAGGATGCCATGATCACATGCCTAATGAAGGGGTCCTGCATGGCCCTGAAACATTGCACCTTTACTGAGGTGATGTGGTCACTTTCATAAACATTTGGACATTGTTTTGATCCAAGGTGTGCTAGCAATATATGCTTTAACATGTGATGTTACTGGGTTCCAGCTAGTAGTTGCTACAGAAACCACTTACTCTTTGTGTCATTTCCATTGCCATTGGGAATATTACACGTGCTCTGTCCTGTGTATAGACACAAGCATTGTAAGCCCAGCTCCACTATACACATGCAGAGGAAGTTGCTGAAACACGCTTGAAAAGGGAAGCTAAAGTCTGGCCTAAACTGATTGCCTGGAACACTTCTGATCAACTGATAACATATGGCTTTTTGTCACCTCATTTAAAGTGGTTCAAAGGATAACATTTTTTTACCTAAAATAAAAAAAAGTTCCCAAAATAAGTCGCTTAGGCACACATAGCGTGGCTTGTCCCTGTGCCCCTTTCTCTGTCCACAGGATTTGATTGACAGCAGCAGGAGCCAAAGGCTACCTCTGCTGCCTCTGTGTCCTGCCACTACAGATGGGCACAGCGCTGGGAAGAGTAAGGACTCAGGTAAGTATCGGGGGGGGGGGTGATACTGTTAATAGGACATTTTTTACCTTATGTGGGAAAGCATTAAGGTAAAAGATGTTATGACTTTACAACCACTTTAAGTAGCTCTTCCACCTCAGTGATAAGGTCCATCTATTTAAGTTGCCCATTCCCCACCCTAAAACGCCACATAAAAGTAATTCTGTGGGGAAAATAAATGGTATGCTCATCTTTCCCTGACTTCTGTAGTGCAGGGGCTGACATCATCCTCCTTTCAACAAGATCTCTGGGAATGTTAAATAGCCCAGATCTCTTGAGACAATGCTGTAGAACAGAGCAAAATAGTCTTTTCATGAGACTGGTGCTACTCAACATTTTTAGTGACCTTCCACAAAGAGGGGTGATACCGCCCTCTCCTATGTGCTGTGGGAGCAAGTCGGCGAAAGGTAAGATTATTATCTATGTTTCCCCTCCACATGATTTTTTATGCAGTGTTTTAGAAAGGGGGTAATTTGAATAAGCAGATCTTTCCAGTGAAGTTGAAGGTCCTCTTTAGGAACCACACAAATAATGTTTAGCAGGTAATTTAATATGAAAAACAGAGCAATAAAGTTAGAAAGCATTATCAGTTGAAATTAATCCACGTTTCTGTTAAATGAATACCTTAATCTGCAGCTCTGAGATTTTCAAGTGTTCAGCATGATTTTTAGCAGCCATGTTGTGATCATGTGCCATATTCAGCACCTACCTGTGTGTGTTGGGTAGCAGAATCAGCTCTTTTGCTCTTTGCTCTCCAACAGTGTGCCCACCTCCTGATCGTTGGTTGCCCCATTCCCATACTCTCCCTGCCCTTCCCTCCTCATTGCTACTCTGTTATCACTCAGAAGTCCCTGTGTCTATAGAAATACAGAACGTCAATGTTCTCAGATGCCATCATGCTTTCGTGATGCCACAGAGGTGGGTGGTCTGGGCTTTGTCACGGAGAGCCAAGGGAGCTGTCAATTAAAGCCAATGACCTGGCATCACATGACAGCATTAGCATGTGTGTCAACAGGTCATAACCCCTGGCATAGAGGGGTCTAATATAAGAGAGAGCATAATATGTGATGTTTTACATTGCATAACTGTTTTAATTGGAATCATGGACGCAATTTAGCGACCTTTAGAAAACATTCCAACATAGGGAAATAATTTTAAAGTAGTTCCAAGTAAATGTATTATTCTTTTGTCATGCAAGATAAGTCATCAATGTACACTAAATATCATACCTCATTGGGTGGTTGTCAGGCAACTTTCCCCCACCCCCACTCAAACACCATCATCACACACACAGGTTAAAGGTTAAGGGTGCGATCACTGAAGGAAGTACACTTTCAATTTACTCACAGGATTTCCTTGCCTGAGTACCATCATCATGAAGAACACCTCTTAACAGAGATGAAGATTAACTGAAAATATGGCATAATATTTGTATGTCTGATTGTACTGTGTATTTACATCTATCCTGCAGGATACAGAATACACAGATTAGGGACTTATACAATTACATGCATCTTTTAGCTGTAATCGCTAAATAAATGATTAATCTAGATGCATGTGAATTATTCGATTTATACACTAGGTGTCAAAAAAATAGAAACCCCTATTTAGTATTGAGGTAGACCACCTTTCATCTCAATAAGTTGCTACAACATCTGCATCATTGGATGTAAAGGGATAGATTTACAAAAGGCAAGTAGGCTGTTCACTTTGCAAGGGAAGTTGCACTTTTAAAAGTGTTACTAAACCCAGGACCCTGCATTCACTATATATGGTCTCCCACAATACACAGAACATGGAAATGCAATTATTTTAGTAAACATGAACTGCTAAATACCTTTTTTCTTCAGCAGTATGTAGCAGTCTTGTCACTTCTATCAGTGTTTGGTTAAAGCTTGAAGGAGGTGTTTCAATTCTACTATGACTGTCCTATGAGGCTGCAGGACCCCTGATCCTCTGTCTGGACAGTGCTGATTGGCCCTGTGCGGATCACATGCACCCTCCCAAAAAACAAAAAGCTCTCTAGCATTACACACCAAACTGAGCATGTACAGACTGACTCCAAAGGATCGGTCTTATCAGGAGATGTATTGGGGCAGTGGAAGAAGGGGAGGATCAGAGAAGAAAGGATCAACCCCTTAGGTTCCACAAGCATGATTTACTGCATATACCGACTGACTTTACTGTTCTGGGTTTAGTAACACTTTAAGGGAATTTGACCCAGAGCTTAGTGAATGAGGTGACAGATCACTTTACAAAGTGATACCAAATCACATGTATGGATAGAAAACAGAATTTTTGCTTGCACACGACTGGATGATGGAAATTAGCAGAGCTTCATCTTACTCACTAAGCTCTAAGGAAAATTCCCTTGCAAAGTGCAGCTTTCCTTGCAAAATTAAGTCTATTTAGCTTTAGTAAATCAATCCTAATGTCTTCAGTAAACCAAAAACATTCATAAGATGCTATGGAGGCACTTTAATGAATATAGCTATACTTTTCAGCCATGAAAGGTGACTATGAATAGCCTGTGAGGTTAGTTTATTCTGTGATTACAGCAACTCTACAAGGGCCCTGTTGCATTCTGGTGTAAACATCAGTGCACTTAGAAAATGTTGGGCTGATGGGCATATGTTTTCTTCTATAAGTTCATTCAAACTTTTTGTTCCTGCCACCTTAAGGCAAATGCCGGCTCTGCCCAAATGGTAAATCTAGCTGTGATTATTACTGTTCACTAGTTAATTGCACTATCACCCAAACAAACAAATATCTTACAACTCAACAGTTAGGTGATAATCAAAGCCACATACCTAGTTCCAATGACCAGGTCTTTTTAAATAGGTGAGGCTTTCAAGCCAATAACAACAATTGGTTTACATGCAAAGCAAAGCTTATGTTGTATGTCTCTGTTTGTGTAGCTCCATGCATGCAAACCGAAATGGTGAGCCCACTTCCGCAGTGTTTCTATTTTTCTGGCCATTGAATTTATGCAGCCTTTAAAATATATGCATAGAGGTGACCTAATCATTGAAATTCCAGTCAGTCATTAATCCTTTACCAGCAAAGGAATCACAGTGCTCTGCAGTGAATTTAGATTTGTGTGGACTAGTATGCATATCTTTAGCAACAACACATATTTTATACAGTAGCATAGTACAATTGTTTTTATCAAAATGTCACATGTGGCTGTAAGAGCAAATGCACTTGTTTAAGGTAAGGTTCCAAGTATGTTCATCCTCTGAAGTAATGAACAATAGCTTTTGGTTAGTTTCAGCCCACAATAACCTCTTGACCTATTACCAAGATGACCAAATGCAGGTTTTTGTTCACAGAACAGATTTTGAAAACCAAGGACAAACATTAGATCAGACAACACTTTAAGGTTTTGGTATGTTCTCCTTGTCCTATGTTGAGAACATTTAGCTGACTGGTCGCATTTACCATAATCAACAATAATAACCTCCCACACTTCAAGAAATCTATATAGTGAACGGTTGCTGTTGTGATAATGTCTAAGCATTCAAACTAAAATACAAAGAAAAATCACTGAGCTATCTTTTCAAATATATACATGGTGTCAATATGCCAAACCAATATATGTAAGCACAATGTGGGGGGGGGGGGGGGGTTTACTACAACTAGAGCACACAGAATCTGGTGCAGCTGTGCATAGTGACCAATCACCTTCTAACTTTGAGTGATTGTAAAGTCTTGTTTTTTTTTCAATAACAAACATGTTATACTTACCTGCTCTGTTGCAGTGGTTTTGCACAGAGCAGCCCAGATCCTTCACTTCCCAGGTCCCTCTTTGCTGCTCAGACTAGTATTGGGGGGGCTGGGGAGGCTGCTGCACGCAGAAGGCTTTTTATCTTAATGCATAGAATGGATCAAGATAAAAAAAAAACTTCTGTCGTTACAACTCATTTCAGCTTGTTCAATTCAATTTTGTCACTAAAAGCTGATTGGTTACTATGGACAACTGCATCAGATTTTGTGTGCTCCAGTTGTAGTAAATCTCCCCTATACTGTATGAACCATACAAAATAAAGCACAAATAATATGCACTTCACTTGTTAAAAGTACACATTAACAGCATACCATTACTGTGCAAACATATTACAAACCTGTATCACAAAAATGGTGCAAAAACAGTCCACAAATTACACAAAAATACAGCATAATAAAGCTCAAATCAAAGTGCTCTGTGTGTGAAACAAATCCAAAGCAAAAGTGATGAAATCTTCTTCAAAAGCCATAGTCTGAATTTCATTGCACATCCGTGAATTTTGTGCACTCCCTGGATGCCCCCAGTCATTATCCACAATCACCAGATATGGTTGACCCCTTGGGCTTATGAGTTAGTCAAAATGCACTTATGTATTCTCCTGGAAAAATTTGTCCTAGTGTACGGCACATCTAACCCCCCTTTAATATCTGGAAACCCGATTGCTCACATTAACATGAAACATGTAACAAGCAGATGCAAGGGAAAGAGAAAAGAAAGAGCCTTCATAGTGTAAAACCCTTTGCTGAAAAAGAAATATTAAAATCAAATGCACTTACCATATTAAGCATGTATCTCATGACATATGACCAGGAAGCACCGCAGTATTCAGTGTGTGCTCCGAAGAGCAGAAAAGACAGCACAACTTACTTTGATGTTGAAATTATTATGTACTATTTTTGTGTAAGATGTGAACTTTATTTTGCACTATTTTGTGATACAGGTTTGCAATATGTTTACACAGTAATGGTATGCTGCTAATGTGTGAAGAGCTTATAGTTTGCGCTTTATTTGATATGGTTCATACACATCGGGGGAGATTCGCTAAAACTGGAGTGTGCAAAATCTGGGGCAGCTCTGCAAAGAAACCAATCAACTTCCAGGTTTTATTGTCAAACCTTAATTGAACCATTAACCCTGAAACTAAGCTGCAGCACAGTGGCCAAGACCCTACAGCATTTTAACAGGATAGGTTCCACTCAGAACAGGCCTCGCCATGGTTGACCAAAGAAGTTGAGGGCACGTGCTCAGCGTCATATCCAGGAGTTGTCTGTGGGAAATAGACATATCAGTGCTGTCAGCATTGCTGCAGAGGTTGAAAGGGTGGGGGTCAGCCTGTCAGTGCTCAGACCATACACCGCACACTGCATTAAATTGGTCTGCATGGCTGTTGTCCCAGAAGGAAGCCTCTTCTAAAGATGATGCACAAGAAAGCCCACAAACAGTTTGCTGAAGATAATCAGACTATGGACATGGATTACTGGAACCATGTCCTGTGGTCTGATGAGACCAAGTTAAGCGTATTTGGTTCAGATAGTGTCAAGCATGTGTGGTGGCAACCAGGTGAGGAGTACAAAGACAAGTTTGTCTTGCCAATAGTCAAGCATGGTGGTGGGAGTGTCATGGTCTGGGACTGCATGAGTGCTGCCGACACTGGGGAGCTACAGTTCATCGAGGAAACCATGAATTCCAACAGTTACTGTGACACACTGAAGCAGAGCATGATCCCCTCCCTTCGGAGACTGGCCTGCAGGGCAGTATTCCAACATGATGACGACCCCAAACACACCTCCAAGATGACCACTGCCTTGCTAAAGAAGCTGAGGGTAAAGGTGATGGACTGGCCAAGCATGTCTCCAGACCTAAACCCTATTGAGCATCTGTGGGGCATCCTCAAATGGACGGTGGAGGAGCTCAAGGTCTCTAACATCAACCATCTCTGTGATGTTGTCATGGAGGAGTGGAAGAGGACTCCAGTGGCAACCTGTGAAGCTCCGGTAAACTCTATGCCCTAGAGGGTTAAGGCAGTGCTGAAAAATAATGGTGGCCACACAAAATATTGACACTTTGTGCCCATTTGGACATTTTCAATTTTGTTGCCAGCGTTTTAGACATTAATGGCTGTGTGTTGAGTTATTTTGAGGGGACAGCAAATTTACACTGTTATACAACCTGTACACTCACTACTTTACATTGCAGCAAAGTGTAATTTCTTCAGTGTTGTCACATGAAAAGATATAATAAAATATTTTAAAAAATGTGAGCGGTGTACTCACTTGTGTGAGATACTGTAGATGGGCTAAATCTATTGGTGACCGTCAAGGCCACTGTGAATTTAAGGGCAGTGCCAGATGGGATCCATGTAAATATTTCGGCACCTCCCATTGTAGGAGCTGCAATTACTGCTAATACATGCACACAGAGAGACATGTACATCTCCTGAATGGCACTGTCTTCAAACACCGGTCATTACGCCAATCGCAAGACAGCAGGAGTTATTTACCTTCTTACATGTGAGTGCAGCTGCTTTTATGTGGGTAAAACCATCCAAGAGTATTATAAGTGGGCGTATGTTAATATTTTAATTATGAGGACCTGCAATCCTTGGGACCGCGATGTTAGCCTCATACATGGTGGCCCCTCTCCCATTGCAGAGTGACTGGAAAAGGAAATTACTCCAATGTGAATTATGGTGGATTCACCAACTGGAGGCAACATCCCCTTTAGGCATGAATGAAGCCATGAATTTCAACTTTTTTCTAAAAAAGATTTGCTTTAGGCAGGTGTAAAAAATAATAAATAAACCCTAACACAATGGCCCTTCTGAATAACAAACCCATGGCCTTAACCCATCGTCAATTTAAACTTCTGTTACATGTTACAACAGCTGTCAAACAGACCATAGCCTGGAAATCCCCCTGCCTGTGCGTTCTCGTAACAAAGCATAGAATCACCCAAGCTATGATCCACGCAAAGATAGAAGCAACTCTATTAGATAAAGTACAGAAATTCGAGAAGCTTTGGAACCCTTGGGTGACCCATTTCTTGCCCACTGGTTTTCCCCTCATCCTATTCTTTGAGTCTGCCAACACACCGCCCCCCCCATTCCCCACCCCCGTAGATGATGTGTCCTAGGCCCATATTATTTGTACCCACCAGAGGTAATTTTCAGTGGACCATCCTATGTATTGCCATTAATTGGCCACCTGGCCTCCTGCTAAACTTCCTGAATGTTAATTAATGATACATTACTCCTGCTCTGATCTAAGATTCTATTAGTATTACTTACATTCCTAAGCTACACTCTATTATTCCTTTCAATTACTTATCGCAAATAATACTCAACAACTGAACAGGGTGTCTCCCCCTCATGGCACAGTTTGCTCCCAGATAGGATGCCTGAGGGTGCAAGATGATACTCCTCACTTTTTCATTCAGCTCCTGATGTGGTTTGCAATATGTGCAAATGCTTGTTTTCTACGTATTTGTCCTTCACACCCTGCTGTATGTTATTTATTATCAGCTTGTATTGATCATACTGTATTTTCAATCTATTTGTTTACCTTGTTAAACTTCAATAAAACTATTTAACGGGAAAAAAATAAAACATAATTAACTAAAACAATAAAAACAAAATACCCCCTACAGTATATATCATTATATTTACATTTCTATCCTATGGCCAATGGTATCATCATTGGGCTAATATTTTCCTTCTGCTCTTCATATTCTTTCCTCTTATATTTAGTGTGGCATGGGCTTTAAGTATACCTTTTTTTCAAGAATTGTAATTGTATAAATCTCTGCATAGCATTCATTTTGCATAATATATGTATGCATACTCTATATTTTTTATGTATTTTACTTGTTCATGTTTATGTATGTAACTCTCAGTGTTGTCTCCCTTGCCAGAGATTTTTTTCTCCACATCCATACAGTGTATGACACTGAGGTGCTGGTTGTCACATTGTCCCTCTTAAGCCTCATACACGCGCTGTGATTGTCATACGACCGCACATCCAATTTTTCACAAAATCGGCTTTCCGTGATTTTGTCTAGCGTACTGACGGTAGTAAAATTATCATTCGACAAAGGCAAACGTAGTGACGTGCTATGAGCGTATAAAGAGAAAGTTCAGTTTTTGTGCGTCACCCTTTGGGCCCCTTCCACTGATTTTGCGTTTATGCGACCAAACACTTCCAGCTCATTCCTGGCTTCCGAACCTGCGTGTTTGTACTTTCAACTTTTGTTTGTACAACTTCTGTACAGACGAGTCGAAAATTGGACGACACCTTGTTGGTAGACAAAAATTTTCTAGTCAGCTCATCCAGCTTTTGTTGGATGATAAATGAAAATCGGCTGTCGAATGGAGCGTACTAACGGTCAGATTATCGGACGACAGGCTGTCGTACAAAAATTTTCGTCCGATAATTGGACCGTGTGTATGGGCCTTAGTTATACCCCGATTGCAGCTCCACCCAGTGCGCGCAGGCCACCCGTATGCCCTCCAGCATTGGGTGGCTCTCTTCTATCTGGGGCATACGTGGGCATGCCTTTCTCTCCACCCCTCAGGCCGTTTCAGCAATCCGGGGGCGGGGATTCTTGCCTGTTGTCTTTGCCCCTGTGCGTGCCGGTGGCTGCTGATGTGTTACATTACTCCGCTGCTCTGAGTCACGTGTCCAGTGACCAAGCTGGAGGGCACACCAGCATTTGGGGAAGTGTAAGTAGACTAACCTGGTGGGTTCATCTCCCACCAGTCGGTCTTTTTCAACTGAGGCATTGTCAATGTCCCTGTATTCATCTCCTCTGCTCAGGAGAGCGCACAAGCGTCATTTCCTCCAGGGCTGTGAGGCAACATTAACATTTGAAAGCTAGGTAAGCACACGGATCAATTTTCTCTTCTTTTGATGTGACTATATGGTCTGTTTTTCAGGCACCTATTGATATATACACACTCCCTTCAGGGGATTTCCCCTTTGCCCACTAATAGCTGTGTATTGCTGTATATATTATGCAGCACCATGTTGTTTATGTCCCCCTGGTAGGACAGCTTATTTTCTAATCAAGCATAGCTTTAAATAATATTTGCAACACCGCACTACACTTCCCCCTGACATAGTAGCATCTCTAATGGGGCACAGTCTGCATTACTATATGCCTTTCTCATTAGACCACTATATCTCTCCTCAACATGGTAACATAATATACAATGTAATATAGTCTGCAACGATATATATGCACTCATGCGCATTTGTCTGTATACCCACATCTAAGCTACCTATGTACCATGATTAGATCCTTCTCATTATACCTACATATTTTCTCCCTGTACCAGATTACGCATCATACTTATGCTTCCTCCATATTGCCGTGCACCCTAGCAATTCTTGTCGGGCCTCTTACGGGGTGTTACTTTTTCCTCCTCCCTGGCAACTGGATAGCCATCACTGATTGCTTTTAACTCTCTTGGCTGATGTAAGTAAGCTTTTTTTGTGGTCAACATGTAAGTGTAATGTTTACCTTCCATAAACTAAAAACACAATTTTTCTATGTGATCAACATGATGTTTATAATCCCTTTGCTTCATTCTTAGAAATGTTCCGTTCTACTAATGTATACACCCCTGAGGTAAGAATGAGATTCTGAAATCTGTTGGGTGTCCTGTATGCTTAGCCACAGGTGTCCTCATCATGGTGGCCTCTGTAATATGTAGAACTGTATACATCATTGTGACTTGCACTATGTTGACTTTACCCTACACCAGCCTTAACTTTCTTTTCAATGTTTGCTAATAAAATTTGTACTTGAGATCTTTTTTTTTATCTTAAATAGCTCTTTTTCTATTTTTTTTTTGAAAATGGATACTTTATTGAGATGTGTTAAGTGTACTCCTAGGCCTTCAAAGTCCCATTTGGAGGTTATTCTTCTTTTTTTACAATTTTTTGGGGATGTTGGCCTAATCATATTATCAACCTTACCGTCTCCTCCAATGGGTTTCTGCAGAGAAGAGATAACTAGATTGCCACAGGAACAATGGATAGGTCCAGAATCAAATAACTCTAGAAATTAGGGTGCACTTCTACTGTGCTGTTGGCGGAAGTGACCGGAGGACGAACGTTACTGGACACATAGTGTGGAGCATAGTAAGAGGCAGAGAGCCGCTGTGTATTCTCACTACATTGATCATTATTTATTAATGTAAGTAGGCAATTTGCCAGAATAAACCACCTATCTGACCTTTACATACTGCACTATGGGAGTTTGTATTTTTATCTCTACCGGTCCTTTATATGATTGAACGAAATATTGGTGGAAGCTATCCATAGTAAACAAGGGAAAAAGGAGGAGAGAGGAGGACGGGTCTTAAAGGAGAAGTCATCCCAATAGGAGAGGAGTAATTATATATGGGCGATTTTTCCTCTATTTGGAGGTGAGAGTTCTGTGAGCACGGGATGGGGACCACAACATCTTCCCAACAGTCCTTTTGGTGGTGTGCCACGAACTCCCCCCAAAACTGGCTGGAACTGCATGAGTGAAGCACTTTTTTTTATAAATTGTAAGCGCACATTGCACTGACTGCACTCAGGCACTGGTCTTTTCAAACTGTATCTTTGAGAAACGTTTATTGTTAATATCACCAGTGAAATCATATTATAGTCACTATCGGTGATACCTTTGAAGGACACCTGTTGCCATATGGCACTTTTTCATATCAAGCACTTTTAATTATTTATTGTCATATATGTAATGCACTAGTGTTCGCTACGATTGAGACAAATATATTTTTTGCACTTTATGTTTATCTTTGCACTTTATACCATGAAGTTTACACTAGAGGTTTATGTGTATTAGGCTGCGTAATATCAATTGTTTTTAACACTTCATATATATTGTGATAGATATCAGATATTGCAGCAACCCCTTGATCACATATGCACAATATCCCTTTTAAATATCACCCTTTATACACCTAGTATAGCCTGTATTCATTAAACAAAGTGAGTGGCGCGAGGTCTATCCAAGCAACTTCTACTGTGCTACCATGTGTTTAGTTTACTCTAATTGTTTTGATATCTTTTAGGAACTACACTTTTTTCAGTTACCTTTTTGTGATTTCCTTATTGTTCTAGTGTTGGGCTCTAAAAGGAAATATATACAGAAGTGATATGTTCTCTGCGGGAACACTTGCAGCCCCAAATTCCCATATGCCTGAAAACTCATGCAACAGACAATGCCAGCAAAGATTAATAGCATTTACAGGTCCCTAGAGGTGCATATACTGTACCTTAATTAAAGGGCCACTGTAAATGAATTATACATTTGTCAAGTCTGTTTTAAAAGTCTTGTGTTTTTCTGTCATCCCAGCAGATTTATACATAGCTACAATATGCATATAAATCTGCTCAATTTATGCATTAAATATATCATTCGGAGAGTAGTGCACCTGCATCAAATAGCCACAAAGATTTACTGCCTTTGATGAATTATTAAATATTCCTATTCTTTTATGACATACTGAACTAAAATGTATGTTGTTATGTTGAACAGCAATGAAAGAACCTCTCCAAGAACATCCCTTCACTCTTCAAGAGCACATTGCTTGTCATTGATCAGTAAAATAGATAAATAGTTCTGTCTCTCAAAAAATCATGCTTCGCCAATAAAACTCATACAGTGTATGGGAAATATCAGGCATCATTATTCTCAATTCAGCTTTGTTTTACTGATAACACATACTTCTAAATAGAATTATTAAAATTAGGTTCATGTGACATTTAAAAACACATGATCATTTAATCACACTCATATAAGGGAATATGTATTGCGCAAAAAAAAAACATTTTTGAGATGTACGTTTTACTATTAAATAGCAGTAGGCAGCATTCATAAGTGCAATGACTTACTGGTAACTAGTTTTCCCTGGGAGTTAGAGTGCCCACTAGCACTAAAATGGAATGTAGTTTTGAAAAAAGTCTTCTCATTTGTAATCATTTCACTAAAAAGTGATTTTGTGCTTTGCCCACATAGGGCAAAGCAATTTGTCTTTTTAATCAGCCCTCTGCAGAGGCATATATGAACTTTACTTTCACTCCCCCCAGAGCTACATTCAGCCACCAGGAGCAACATGAAAGCCCTGAGTAAGCTATGATTCACTGAAGTTGGAGCTGACAGAGGGCCATGTAGTCCACTCTGACAGCAACACCGATTGGTATAGTGCTGTCACTTTGCTGAGTTGTGTGTTCCCCCATACCTGAAGGTACCAAGTATACCTTTGGCTTTCTGGTTCTAAACATAGCATTGGAAAAGCAAAGGAAAAATAAATATATCCAGTAAACGACCACCCTATTGTAGCTTTACTTCTACAGGGCAGCTGCTCAATGCAGAATGACATATATACAGTATCTCACAAAAGTAAGTACACCCATCACATTTTTGTAAATATTTTATTATATATTTTCATGTGACAACACTTAAGAAATTACACTTTGCTACAATGCAAAGTAGTGAGTGTACAGCTTGTATAACTGTGTAAATGTGCTGTCTCCTCAAAATAACTCAACACACAGCCATTAATGTCTAAGCCGCTGGCTAACAAAAGTGAGCACACCCCTAAGTGAAAATGCCCAAATTAAGTCCAATTAGCCATTTTCGCTCCCCGGTGTCATGTGACTCCTTAGTGTTACAAGGTCTCAGGTGTCAATGGGGAGCAGGTGTGTTAAATTTGGTGTTATCGCTCTCATTCTCATACTGGTCACTGGAAGCTCAGCATGGCACCTCATGGCAAAGAACTCTCTGAGGATCTTAAAAAAAGAATTGTTGCTCTACATAAAGATGGCCTAGGCTATATGAAGATTGCAGCATGGTGGCCAAGACCATACAGTGGTTTAACAGGACAGGTTCCACTCAGAACAGGCTTCGCCATTGGTCGACCAAAGGAGTTGAGTGCACATGCTCAGCGTCATATCCAGAGGTTGTCTTTGGCAAAAAGACATATGAGTGCTTCCAGCATTGCTGCAGAGGTTGAAGGGGTGGGGGGTCAGCCTGTCAGTGCTCAGACCATATGCCGCACACTGAATAAAATTGGTCTGCATGGCTGTCGTGCCAGAAGAAAGGCCTCATCTAAAGCTGTTGCACAAGAAAGCCTACAAACAGTTTGCTGAAGACAAGCAGACTAAGGACATGGATTACTGGAACCATGTCCAGTGGTCTGATGAGACCAAGATAAACGTATTTGGTTCAGATGGTGTCAAGCGTGTGTGGCGGCAACCAGGGGAGGAGTACAAAGACAAGTATGTCTTGCCCACAGTCAAGCATGGTGGTGGGAGTGTCATGGTCTGTGGCTGCATGAGTGCTGCCGGACCTTGAGAGCTACAGTTCCTTGAGGGAACCAGGAATGCCAACATGTACTGTGACATACTGAACCAAAGCATGATCTCCCTCCCTTCAGAGAATAGGCCACAGGGCAGTATTCCAACATGATAATGACCCCAAACACACCTCCAAGATGACCACTGCCTTGCTAAAGAAGCTGAGGGTAAAGGTGATGGACGGGCCAAGCATGTCTCCAGACCTAAACCCTATCTGTGGGGCATCTTCAAACTGAAGACGGAGGAGTGCAAGGTCTCTAACATCCACCAGCTCTGTGATGTCATCATGGAGGAGTGGAAGAGGACTCCAGTGGCAACCTGTGAAGTTTTGGTGAACTCCATGCCCAAGAGGGTTAAGGCAGTGCTGGAAAATAATGGCGGCCAAACAATATTGACACTTTGGGCCCAATTTGGACATTTTCACTTACGGGTGTACTTTTGTTGCCAGCGTTTTAGACATTAATGGCTGTGTTGAGTTATTTTGAGGGGACAGCCAATTAACACTGTTATACAAGCTGTACACTCACTACTTTACATTGTGTCAAAGTGTAATTTCTTTAGTGTTGTCACATGAAAAGATATAATAAAATATTTACAAACATGTGAGGGGTGTACTCACTTTTGTGAGATACTTATATATATATATATGTGTGTGTGTGTGTGATTCTGCACTTCTGGGTAGGGGGCGCACACTTGTGCTGTGAGCTTGCCGCTTCTGCTGTGATTAGTCACAGCAGAAGCCGATCAGTGGGTGCCGGCCAATGGATGACCACCAGCACCCGCTGATTGGCGAGGAGACACACTGGACAATGCAGAGCTCCTTCTTGTCAGCAGGGAAGTGCAGGAAATAAAATACAGCACATCCCTTAGTGAAAGCAGCACACTGTACACACAAAAATACTGGTTAGGCACACATTTAAAACAACAAGAAAAGGGCACACTGACCTAGCGCATTACTAAAATAAATGTTATTTGAGAATCCATTTGAGAATTGAGTGAATGTACTACCCACTATTTTGGCTCTGATGAAGCTCTGTCAGCCATGGATGCCGCCTGCTCTTCCCACACTATTGGTTGACTACAACAGACCTGAAGGCGGTTGGACTCACTTGCTATGATATGCATATACATGCCGTGCATTTGTGAGTATAACATTTGTTGATTTTATTCTCAAATAAAAATATTTTTGGTAATGCTTTAGGTCAGTGCACCCTTCTCTTGTTGTTGTTTTACAGTCTTTAAGGACCCATTGTCCTGAGAGGGGCAGCAAGGCCGCTGGCGCTGAAGAAGGATACTTATACCGTACACTTACAAGCTTATCACTCAAGCACAGGAGAACAGATTTTGGATTGTATAGGCACATATTTAACCCTTTGATCACCCTAGATGTTTAACCCCTTCCCAGCCAGTGTCATTAGTACAGTGATACTGGTTCCCACAAAGTGTCAAAAGTGTCAGTTAGTGTCAGATTGTCTGCCGCAATATTGCAGTCCCACTATAAGTCGCTGATCACCGCCATTACTAGAATAAAAAAATTTAAAAAATTTAAATTTCAGTATATATACCATCATTTGTAGACACTATAACTATAGTGCAATCAATCTACTGTATATATATTTATTGGGATTTTTTACCAAAAATATGTAGCAGAATACATATTGGCCTACATTTTAAAGACATTTTTTTATTGGTTATGTTTTATAGCAGAAAGTAAAAAATATTTTTTTTCAAAAGTGTTGGTCTTTTTTTGTTAATAGCACATAAAATTAGAAATCCCAGTAGTGATCAAATACCACCAAAAGAAAGCTCTATTTGGCAACAAAATACATGAATATTATTTATGTACAGCATTGCATGACCCTACAATTGTCAGTTAAAGTGCCATATAGGAAAAAAATTACCTGGTTGTGAAGGGAGTAAATCTTCCTAAGGTCAAATGGATATTTAAACAACTTGGTGGCCATCTGCACACAGACACTGACTCCCCGTTGCATAAATATGAATGAGATGGGTAAAAGATGGCTTAAGGCCCTGTTCTCCACCTGTAGAGCACTCCTCAGATGTGTTTCAACCTTTTCGGGGCTTTAAGTGATTGTAAAGGTTTGTTTGTTTTTTTTTTTTAATAACAAACATGTCATACTTACCTGCTCTGTGCAAGGGTTTTGCCAAGAGCGGCCCTGTTCCTCCTTTTCTGGGATCCCCCGGCAGCGCACCTGGGTTTTCCTCTTCGTCGAGTGCCCCCACGGAGAGCCGATTTTCATGGGGGCACTGGTGCGGGCGCGCTCCCGAGTCCTGCTGCTGCATCCACTGACACAGAAAGTAGTACTCGGCCCTGCTCTGGCTCCCATGTCACTGGATTTGATTGACAGCAGCGGGAGCCAATGGCTCCTGCTGCTATCAATCTAACCAATGAGGACCCGAGACAGCAGCTGGAGCTGCTGTACTCGTCACTGGAACGATCAGGTTCAGATAAGAAAAGGGGGGGCTCTGGGGGGCAGCTGCAGCACAGAAAGTTTTTCAGCTTTATGCATAGAATGCATTAAAGCAGAGTTTCACTCTATTAAAAGGCAGCATCTACAAACAGTGTAGCTGCTGACTTTTAATAATTGGACAGTCACCTATCCCAGGCTTCAGCGATGCGGCTGCCTGGAGCTTCGCTCTTCTCTCCCTCCTCCATGCAAGTATGGGTGCCCAGCTTTGGCTTCAGAGGCGGGTACGTACTGTGCATGCGTGAGTGGTGCTGCACTTTGTGAATGGCCGGTGTATCTTCTGGAACCTGTGATGTGTCCCAAAAGATCGCCGGGTGTGAGGGGGGGTGAACTTCCTTCCAGCTCAGCGGAGTCAGGACAGGAAGTGCCTCTGGGATCCTGTCAAAACAGGGTCCCCGCTGCCCCCCCCCCAAGAAAATGACATGCTAATTGTGGCATATGGGGGGGTCACCTTCCCTTCCTTTGGGTGGAACTCTGCTTTAAGGTGAAAAACCATGAGGGTCTCACAACTCCTTTAATTGTAGAGGCTTCTTGAGCCTGAGAAGCTGATTCTGTCTATCTTGCACCAGTCTATTTACAAGCTAATCCAACTGACACACGTTTGGGGGGCATTCGAGCAGTACTATTTTCATTGTTTTGGACTAGAAAGATAAATATAGGCTTCTGGGGTTAAAGAACAAGTTTGCTTTAAAATATATGTAAATATATATTTATGAAATTCTCTCATTTGCTCACTTTTGTTCATTACGTATTCAATTGAAACTATTTTGATAAATCTGGTCAATAGGTGCAATAAATATGTGTTGATTCAGTCAGAAATCCAGTGAACTTATAAGTAGAGTTGAGCGAACCCGGACTGTAAAGTTCGGGTCCGTACCGAACTTTGCGGTGTCCGGGACCCGGACCTGAACCCGGACTTTTCAAAAAAAGTCTGCGTTTGGGTCCGGGGTTCTGGTATTTTATTCCACGTGTTGAACAGCTGCCAAGGGCAGCCAATCAACAAGTGTTTCACTGGTTTTCCCTGTGAAACAATCACAGCCATGCCTACTAATGGCATGGCTGTGATTGGCCAGTGCACCATGTGACCCAGCTTCTATATGGGGCTGGAGTCACCATGCTGCATGTCATATGCTCTCAGGATAGTTTAGGGAGAGGATGCTGCTGGCTCTGTGAGCATTACTGAACGATCTGATTGTGGACTAGGGAGAGATACTAGTACTGCTGCTTTGAGGGACAGATTGCAGACCTCATCCTGCTGCACAGAATGATCTGACTGGACTAGGTAGAGTCTGTTGCTTTAAGGGAAAGATTATTCTTCTAAAATCATCTACAACTTGTACAGGGAAAGGTTCCAGCTGTTGCTTTAAGGGAAAGATTATTCTTCTAAAATCATCTACAACTTGTACAGGGAAAGGTTCCAGCTGTTGCTTTAAGGGAAAGATTATTCTTCTAAAATCATCTGCAAGCTCCATTCACTAAGTGTATTCTAGCCGCATAGAGCCATATTAGTGTTATAAAATCATGTCCAAGCTCCATTCACTAAGTGTATTGTAGCCGCATAGAGCCTTATTAGTGATTTTATAACACTAATATTAATAGTAATATAATAAAATCACAATGATTTTATAACACTAATAAGGCTTTATAAGACTCTATAAGGCTTTATGTGGCTACAATACAACGCCACTTTCACCGCCTCCTCAACCTCCAACTCCACATCCACCTCCATTTTTGATTTTTTTATGTAATTTTAGTTTAAGAAATATTTTTAGTTATTTCCCTATCTCCATTTCTTTTTAGGGCACTTGTCCAACTCTTACCCCCATTTTCCTTCCTTTTGCAGACCTCTAGGACTTGCCAGGACTTTGTTACAGCCATTTTTGTGCCTAAAAGTTCGGGTCCCCATTGATTTCAATAGGGTTCGGGGTCCGGATCAAAGTTCGGGTCAAGTCCGGACCCGAACCCGGACTTTGTCCCGAAGTTCGGCCGAACCTGCCGAACTCGGACTTCCAGAGGTTCGATCAACTCTACT
>BLSH010203700.1:427829-444938 GCA_018402905.1 Glandirana rugosa
GACATGTGTCACGTGGGGACTAGAGACGTGAGACGACCCCCCTTATTACCCCCCCGAGGTTTGACTCAAAATCGGGTCCCACTTTCTTACAGATCGAAACGGTGACCTTCATCTCTACTCGAATCGTATCACTTGAACACAAGTCTGAATCGGGACCGACAAACCTACAAACAGGTTTACAAATCCCGTAAACCGTACCTGTTTGTTCTGTTAAGAACTGACAGTTAATCTCAACTCACTTGGGCCTGACATTTCAAGCCCAGGCATGGCTTGAAACCCCACAGGCCCTGGGCCAAGCCCAGGCCCCAAGACCATTAAAATTACTTTTTAGCATTTTTACGCACCCTTACCCCCATTTTCCTTCCTTTTGCAGACCTCTAGGACCTTCCTGGGCTTTTTTACAGCATTTTTACGATTTTTCATTAAAATTACCAGAACCCCGGACCCGAACCGGGTCCCGGACACCCCAAAGTTCGGTACGGACCCGAACTTTACAGTCCGGGTTCACTCAACTCTAATTGACAGTCAAGAATTGTCTTGTTTGTCCATGCCAAATGCCCTAAACATTTGGACAAACATCCAAACAGCCAGGGCTAAGTCTGAACACAAGTTCACTATGCTAAGCTCATCTCTACTTCCAGTGGCAAAGCTAGACATTCTTTCACCCTGGGCTAAAACTCAGTTTGGAGCCCCCCCATTATTCCCCCCAGCAGAGTGCAGAGATCAGGGGTGCACTGTGTACAGATTGCAGAGACCAAGGGTTGCACAGCGTGCAGAGATCAGGGGTGCATGGTGTGCAGGGTGCAGAGATCAGGGGTACGTAGTGTGCAGAGTGCAGAGACCAGGGGTGCACGGTGAGCAGAGTGCAAAGATCAGGGGTGCACAGTGTGCAGAGTGCAGTGATCAAGGGTGCGCCATGTGCAGTGATCAGGGATGTGTGATGTGCAGAGTGCAGAGATCAGGGGTGTGTGGTGTGCAGAGATCAGGGGTACATGGTGAGCAAAGATTAGGAGTGCACGGTGTGCAGAGATCAGGGATGCACGGTGTGCAAAGATTAAGGGTGCACACTATGCAGTGTTCAGATCTCACTGACCACAAATTGCCTGTCGCCTCCAAATCTCCAACCTTGACATTATTGACATTCCTAATTTAAAACAAGACCCCCCCCAGTAGAATACCTCTTCTCCTGCCAGCACATTAACCCCCTACACCCCAGCTATAAAAAATGCAATCCTAAATCCTCCCCTCCCAACACAGACCTCAGATACAGTGTGGCTCCAGATAGGCCCTTGCTCTACATAGTTGAAGGTAAATCTAAAGGAAATTGAACAAGAAAATTGAATAATATATGGCCACCGTCAGTTGAATTTGTTCAAAAGTAGCAGAGAAAAGTTATGTCAGGGACCTTCTGTGTTATCAAGTGTGTCTAAAGAAAATTACAAATATTTTTGCCCAGGGGGCAGAAAGGATTGGCAATCATGTGACCACTGTGATTGGCTGTCACAGAATTTATTATTTCTTGGCCATTTTTCAGAGAATATGAATGATAACACAAAAACATTTCTTTCACTCATGGTTAGTATTTAGCTGAAGCCATTTATTATCAATCAACTGTGTTTACTCTTTTTAAATCATAATGACAGCAGAAACTACCTAAATGACCCTGATCAAAAGTTTATATACCCTGGTGATTTTGGCCTGATAACATGCGCACAAGTTGACACAAAGGGGTTTGAATGGCTATTAAAGGTAACCATCCTCACCTGTGATCTGTTTGCTTGTAATTAGTGTGTGTGTGTATAAAAGGTCAATGAGTTTCTGGACTCCTGACAGATCCTTGCATCCATCCATCCAACCATCTAGTGCTACACTGACATTTCTGGATTCTGAGTCATGGGGAAAGCAAATGAATTGTCAAAGGATCTGCTTGAAAAGGTAGTTAAACTGTATAAAACAGGAAAGCGATATAAAACGATATCCAAGGAATTGAGAATGCCAATCCACAGTGTTCAAACTCTAATCAAGAAGTGGAAAATGAGGGGTTCTGTTGAAACCAAACCGCGGTCAGGTAGACCAACTAAAATTTCAGCCACAACTGCCAGGAAAATTGTTCAGGATGCAAAGAAAAACGCACAGACAACCTAGAGGAACTTTTGAATTCATCAGCCAGGAATCTGCGCATGGGATGTACTTGCCCAAGAATTTCCATGAACTGGGGGCTTTTTGCCAAGAGGAATGGGCAGCTTTACCATTTGAGAAGATAAAGTGCCTCATCCACAAATAACACAAAAGACTTCAAGCTGTCATTGATGTTAAAGGGGGCAATACACAGTATTAAGAACTAGGGTAGTTTCTGTTGTCATCATGATTTAAAAAGAGTAAACACAGTTGATTGATAATAAATGGCTTCAGCCAAACACTAACATTAGTGAAAGCACTAATACTTAGTATGCTACTACACAGTTTCTACTTTGATTATTCAAAGAAAGAAATACTTGTTTTCCATTAAAAAAGGAAACATTTGCATAATAATTGGAATAGTAATGTAATGTAATTTTTGGTCATACATTTTTCACTATAGTTAAAACAGACATATTTAGTTATACGCTTCGGGGAAAAAAATTCCTAGCTATTAGGTTGAGCCTCTCATAAACCCTATATTTTGGTCCAGAGGAAGACAAAGCAAAACCTATTTGGTAGCTGTTGCAAATTTAGACACAGGATGAAAAAGTTTCTTTCTGGAAACCCCCAAAACGAGCACTCAGTCAATTCTCTGGATCAATTTAGATCTTTTAATCTTTAGTAATTATGAGCATTTTGAGTATTACTAGTTGAAATACAATAATCCATTCCTTTTTTTAAATTTCATTATTGTTTTGCCATTGCTACCTCATGCAGTAACGTGTTCCACAGCTTAAGTATGCCAAGTTTAAAGAACCCTTTTCCAAATTGTTGGTAAAATGTTCTTTCTTATTTTAAGAAATTGATGCCCCCTATCCTATAGTCTTTGGAATAAGTTAATTTGGTAAGTCTTTAGACTGGCCTGGGATATTACATGGTAATTAGGTCACACCTAGGAGATCTCAATTCCAAACTGAACATGCCAACTTTTTCCAATGAAAAACATGCCAACTTTTTCCATTTCATGATCAGTTTTCCATTTCCTGTATGTATAGTTTTGCCTATCTCTGAACCCTCTCCCAAATGAATATGTCCTTTTACAACATGGTGCCCAAACTGGATACCTTATCTCCATTTTTATGTCAAAATAAAGCCTCATACTAGATGCATTACATTTTTCCTTTAAATAAACTCTTCTGCATTCAGTTCAGAAATGTAATATTATAGCCTTCTCTGCTACGCAAATCATGTTTTGTGCTTTTTATAACAGATAACAACATGTCTTTATATCTCTGTGTATATACAGTACGCAACCTATGCCCTACTTTGCTGTATCATTATAGACTAGACTGTACTGAGTGTCAAAGTGTACTGTAGCTCGGCAGGAGATTAAAATATTGAGATAAAATGCTGGCAAACTCTACTTTCACATGTCACTGTCATCTCTATATACCCCCCTGCTGTTGTACTCTTTCAAAAGACAGAAGGAGATTCTCCGTAGTTTCTGAAAAATGAGCAGGGTTTCAAAAATGATCTATCTATCTATCTATCTATCTATCTATCTATCTATCTATCTATCTATCTATCTATCTATCTATCTATCTTTTTCTAAAAGCTAGGCAGATTTACAGAAAAAGATATTCAAGGTTGTTTTCATTATTAAAGTACAACTAGTGTTTTATAGTACAGACATTTGTATTAAAGTGATTGTAAAGGTTTCATTTTTGTTATTTAAATAAGCATGCCATACTTACCTGCTCTGTGTAATGGTTTTGAACAGAGCAGCCCCTATTCTCCTTTTCTTGGGTCCCCCACTCCTGGCTCATCTCTCTCACGGAGTGCTCACCATAGAAAGCAACTGTTTGTGTCTATTCAGACACACAGCCTGGCTCAGCCTCACCCCCACTTTCTGCTCACAGGATTTAACTGACCCCAACAGGAGCCAATGGTTTCCGCTGCATTCAGCCAAGCCTGTGAGAGCAGGGAGAGGGGAGAAAATCAGGCGTGCACAGTGCTGGATCGCGATTGGACTCAGATAAGTATTTATGGGGCTACGGGGAGCTACTATTAAAAGTTTTTTGGTTTTTTTTACTGACCGCATAGTTGTACAAGACATACACCACTAACTCCCCCCCCCCATCCCCTGCGTCGGAGAGGGAGGCCCACCTCGAAGGAGGGTAGTAGGTGATTATCACCCCCTCCTTCGACTCACCCTCCAGCTCTGGCCGAGGATCATCTCCCCCCCCCCTTCTGCCTCTCCCCCATAAGCCAGACGCAACCCTGTAGATCAACACCCTCTACCCCCCCTCCCCCAGAGGGGTGGAAGCCGGAACTTACTTGCCCAAGAATACACCCTAAGTAGCAAAAAGATAGTTTGACTTTTTGCAATGAGCGTCACAAGAAGATGCTCGGCGACACATCCGTGGACTCTATGCTCACGGCATCAGTAATTCCCCTTGTCAATCATAAGGCACAATGTGTGACCTCTCTCCCCACCAGATACTGTGGAACTTATACTCTCTGTTGACGAAGTCTCATTTGGTACAAGACCTACCTACTTATTCCGATATGGTCTATGTTGAGAATATATGAGTATGTATTGTAACACCAGATGTTGTATCTGGATATGTGACTGTATGCTGTGCAAGATTTTGTAAACTCAAACCTTCTTTCAATAAAATTCTTATGGAGAAAAAAAAAAAAGTTTTTTTTAACTTAATGCAGAGAATGCATTAAGGTAAAACATCTTTTACCTTTACAACCACTTTAAGATTGCAGAAGTCAAATTGCATAAAAATAATATTATTAAAAAAGAAAGATAAAATAAGAAACCAAAAAAGAAATATAGTCATACCAGAAGGAACATTTAAAGAGGTTATCTAAGATGTAATTCCTATGTGTAATTCCCCTCAGAGAGAACACACAAAAATGGTAAGAATTAAAGGTTTGTTAAGAAAGGGATAAAAGGCAGGAGGGGAATGTTGGGAGTTTAACTAAGTGAATGAAGAGTAAAGTATTTTGGAATTAAAGGAAAATTAGAATGGGGGATCCTTATGGCATTAATTCCAGGTTAGGTCAAAGAATTTCATTTTTCATTAAGGGTGCAAAATAGATGATTATTGTTCATAATGTAAACCAATTTTATTTTCAGATTGTTTACCTACATTGATGTTTTCTTCCAAGCTTTAATAATTGCTACTTTGATATATACGAAAATAAAGAAAATCAGACAGGTGTCTGATTTGAGAATGTTCAAATGTATTTATTTAAAACATGGCCACAAAACTACATTTTAATAAATATTGTGAGGTTATTGAATTTATAAGGTTAATTTGTGCCTATTAGACACATGTTGTAATACTAGGAACACTAATGTCAGAGAAATCTTATCAAGTCCTTCTATTCTCAAGACAAACTGATGCTTTAAGGAGCCTTTCATGCTAGTGACACACACCATGTTAGACATGCTAATGTCCCCCTGAAATGCCAGACACACGCTACCATATTAGACTGCCATGCCAATGTCACCCTGCCATGTTAGGTATACCCTGGCCTATGTACAGTTTGCAATACACTGCCATCAACTGACTATAACCAGCTTTAAGAATAGGAAGGACATCATACATATTAAACTTTTAAAGTCAAAACCCCACACAAAACATTAAAACATAATTTAACTACATATATTTTTGAGCTATATAACTTCTGAAAGTTTTTTTTTCAGCCAGTCTTAACATCCAGGTAACAGGTAGCAGGCATCTAACCAAACAATGTATGAAAACACTGGAACCCTCAGGAAGAGCACTGTGGTGTGGCAGTAGTTAGGCAGTAGAGCATGACCAAAGGCCCACCCCAGCCTACTGATTCCTCCCGTAGGCATGTTTACACTTAAGCTGGGTATACACGGATAGTTTTTTTTTTTTCGTTTGACCAGCAGGTTGAACAAAAACTTAAATCACAGATTCCCGCACCCACACAAGTGATGTGGATGCATGTATCTTCCCCACTGCACTTATGTATTCTGACAGCAGGGACTCCCCCCAGTCAGAACACACAGGTTAGTACTGCAGCCATTGGCTGCAAGCACTGATCGAATGTTGGTTTTCCAGCAGGACCGTTCAACAGAAGCAAGTCTAACCACAGACTTCTGTTGAAGAGACAGGGGTACCCACACATCAAAATTCAGCCAGTTCCTGCTGAAACTGCTGATTTTTGGTTCTTGTATACCCAGCTTAAAACGGTGAGCACTGTGCAAAGAAACACCTGATTAAAGCAGAGCTCTGGCTGAAATATGACTTTTAAGATAAATTTACCCCTAGAATATTCATGCCTCATGCAATGTAACAAAGATATGCTGTAAACTATGCCCAGTTTTCTATTTGTGCAGCATCATTTTCTTACTGTGTGACGTTCCTGCACAACACGGCCATCTCCAGGGTGGGCATCTGAAGCCGTAGTGTCCTTCTTCCTGGATTCCGTGCATGCTGACTACCCAACATGCACCTGCCAATCTCGCACATGTGCAGTGCAGTGCAATCTTGGTCAGCTTGACATGGCACAGCTCCAGTAACATTTAACATTGCCTTCTATTTAAAATCTTGGTCAGCTTGACATGGCACTGGAGCAGTGCCATGTCAAACCGACCAACATTTTCCATAGATGCCAATGTTAAATGTTACTGGAGCCGTGCTATCTCAAGCTGACCAAGATTTTCCATATTCGCCAATGTCAAAAGTTATGGGAGCAGTGCCATATCAAGCTGACTAAGATCTCCCAGAAGCCAATGCAAAATCAGATATGACGTATGGCGCCACGGTCCCTAAAGTAGGAAGTTAAATTAGATATAGGCATAAATCAAGTAAGTGAACAGAAAAAAAAATGTGAATTTATTTTAAGGATGCACATTAGTGCTGCATGGTGAGGAGTGAAAAATGTGGGTGTAACTCCACTTTAAGTCAGATTGACACCCCTACCTCTTCCAGTGGGAGATGTTGGCTCAATTAATTTAATGTCCTAGTAATTGCTCTACATAAAATCTTACATTTAATTAGCAACTAAAGCCAGGCTCACAGAAATGGACAATACGTTCCCTACTGGTCCCACCATCAGCACTTGTAAATAACTATTTGTACTTCAATTGTCCTTACAAAATGTTGTATTCTATGTTACTTAACACGCCATGGTACGCTGAATTCCTTAGATGGATTGGGCTGATCTGAAATTCTCCTCTTTTCAAGATGTACTGTAATTTTTTTACAATTTCACATGCTTTACCTGTATTATTCGATCTATTTGTTCAGCCTGCTGTGTGGGTGTGTTTCTTAAAAAAGCGCTGTTCTAATTAACATGACTGAGATTAAAGTGGACCTTGCCTTCAATACACTTTTCATGTTAAATGTATCCATGCTAAGTAAAGTGTAAGTGTTACACTTACAGTTACATGTTACCTCTAACAGAGACACAGTACTCCCTCTGAAAATGCCTTCATCAACTTTTGTCAACAGGATGGCCCTATCTTTATTCAAGATGTAACCAAGGTCAGGATCTACTTCATAGATTGTAATACTGGCTCAGAGATTACCAAAGCTGGCATGTCATTTTTGGTGTTTGTGCAATTCTGATCAATGGGGAAGAGGAAACTGAGGAATCACTGTCTGCAACAGACTGATGACATCATCTCTGCCTAGGCAAAGTCACTATTTAACGCATTGATTTAAAGTCATGATTTAAACTGTTACCGTATATTGTGACATGTCAGGAGTTTAGAAGAACAAGACAGCATCATGCCAAGCCTCTTGTATATTTCATGTGTTCATATTTTATGCAATGTGCATGCTAGGTGCTGATCCTGGAAGGAGCACATCCCACGCCACATATGTACCAATCAGGGCCACACTCTAATGGCTTCAACCATTCCGTTGCATTACAAATCCATTGACGTCTGCACAGTCTCTGCCCTTGGCAATGCCTCACTCGGATTGGGCTTAACTGTACAAATGCATCAGAGGGTCATGGCCAAGGGAAGGGACTGTGCAGAAGCCAATGAATTTGAAATAAAACCGAATGGTTGATGCCATTAGAGTACAGCCCTATTCTTTGTACCTTGATGTCAGGAGTTTATTTATGCAGGCTTGTCAAGTTACTGAAAGATCCACTTTAAACTTAGCTCACATTTTAAAAGTCATGAATGTGAAATGTAAGCTTTTACAATCTTTTTTAAATAACTGAATCTGTATGTTTCTTTTTTACTGATGTCATGCTTATTTATAATATATTATAAATACATGAATTAGCTCTGCTAATGACATTCAGCACTTTAGATGTGATTAAAGCAGACTGTGGAGATTCTTCTTTTATTTTACCAAATGTTAACTACTTTGTAACGATCAGGGAATAGTTATGCTTTCCTGAACAAACTAATTTAAATACTTCCCATGTGCTGGATAATCAAAGGAGAAGGCTTGTGTAAACATATTCGGCTTTCAACATGGAAGTATTGCATACAATTAATGCTATATGGAAAACAAGAAACTGCTGGAGTCTCAACTATTTTGATGTTTTGATGACAGGCAGATAATGCAGATTACTAAAGTTTTCCCAAAATATATTGTAGGGTATTTTAACTTTTAATAATAACAATAATAACGTTACAACATCAGCTATAGAAATAAATATAACTTTATAGTGCATACCAAATGTTATTCTTTGTTACAACTATACACTTTCTGATCCATTAGGTCCTAATATCAAAAAAGTCTTGAAGTAAAAACTCTGAGAGATGATACCTGAAGAAGAGCAATCAAGTATTGGATAAATCAGGTGACTTGACTGGCTTAAGTTTCAGTTTGGCTAAAATGTAGTTTATTTCACTCCCTACACCTTTAAAAGTGTGGAGAGTATGTGTACATAACAGCATAGACTCTGCTTAACATGCAGTAAGCTAATTGCTATTTAAGATGAGGACCATTAAATATGTTCATTATACTAAGGTAACATGGTTATAGTAAAAGGTTATAAAAGAAGGGGCGGGGCCTGGAGCTGCATGGCATAGGATGTGCAGACTGAGAGCTCCACTTGAGAAGAATCAATGTGAGCGTCACATCAGCGACATGGAGGATGAGCTGCTGCCATTACAAGTAAATACAGAATGGCTGCAGCATCAACTTAATTCTGTACTACAAAAGCAAGACGATATGGAATATAGTCTTCTGGGGTGCAATCTCCACTTCGTGGTCATGCATGAGAGAGCTGAGGGCTCTATACCACCAACCTTCCTGGAAAACCTGCTGATCAAAATGTTTGGCCAGGATGTCTTCTCTGCTACATTTGTATTGGAGCTCACTCATCACCTGGCTGCAAGACCCCAACTGAGCTGTGCTCCCACATGCACATTCATTGCCAAATGTCTCAATTACCGGGACCAAGACAACATCCAGTGGTTAACCCTTGAAAAAGGTAATATCCCTTTTGACAATGTGCACATGCCAGTCTTTCCAGACTTCTCTGCTAAGGGGCAGAAGAAACAGGTGCAATTCACAGAGGTGAAGAGGTAGCTCCGAATTCATCACCTGCCTTACGCAATGCTCTTCCCTGCAAAGCTCCGTGTACTAAGAGATGGCAAAGCGCGCTTTTTTGAAGATCCGGATTTGATTCTTTCCTGGCTGGAGGAACGAGATGCGCCTGCCTGCGGACCCCCTCTCTTGTCAATACTCCGCACTTCTAACATGGCTTACTCTGTTACCCCTGTCATAGAGCATCCTCCTGCTGAGAACCGTGAGTTGAGCATTGCCCATGTTCTTCCCCTTCTCCCGGACCTGTTCCCACTCTATCTGGGCCTGCTGATGTAACCAGGCAAAACTTGTCCTGTCTCCTCTATTCCTACATGCAATATATTCATATATACCCCCATTCCTTTACCACAAACCTTTGCTAATGTCTAAAGCATCTCCACCACTGCTGCCTATGGTCCTATGTTTGGACCCACACCTCCTCTACCCCACATTTTCTCACAGAGACTTAACAATCCATGTTGATGTGCGCTCTTCAGCTGTTGAATGCCGCCAAGACTCATGGAGTCCCTATGGGCCTGTGTACCCCACTCAGGTTCAGGTTTTTCTTTTTTGGCTTCATAAGTCATGTTTCCCTGGCCAGCCTCCACTCTTCTGGTCATAGTGGGTAGTGGCAAGGTTGTTGTACCATGCTGGTCCAGTGCTCATAGGGACCCATGTTATTATTTTTTCATTCTTTTCATTACTATGTTTATGACATGTCTACAGAATGTCTTTGACCATTCTTGTTGGTTGCCTTTTCTTTTTTCAGGGAGGGATGGTATCATCATAGCCATGCATATAGCTTATGTATATAAAATGTTCACTGCTCAGGCGTTATCATATGTGTATGTTGTGTACTTTACTGCTGTCCAAAATCTTATATATGCGAGCAGAGTTGTACAATGATTGTATATTGTCTTGCTGGCAAGATAGAATAAAATATTTACAAAAATGTGAGGGCTGTACTGACTTTTTTAAGATACTGTATATATATATATATATATATATATATATATATATATATATATATATAGAAATAATGAGTTCTGAGTTCATTGTTCCTTTCTGAAAATAAAATGCAATAAAAGATATATATTTTGTTAAAGGTGAACAAAAATGTTAATGCTATTGAATATTGTTGTAAAATTAATAATTGATTAAATAAAATAAGTAAATTCTCTGGATAAAAATGTACTTCAGTTTCCTATGCATAAGAAAATAAATTACTGGAAGTAAAAATAATATCAACTGGCACTACTGCAATAACCTTTTTGTTACTTGATTGATTTGACTGCTGGCTGCCCACTTTATTGATTTCAATGGAGCCAGACTTTTCAAACTGTGCTTGCATGCATGTACATTTATACCTGTTTGACACCATTTGTGAACACCTTCAGAGATCCTTTCTATAGATTTATTGAAAAAAGCTGTTGTCGATGGCTGGCAAGCAAATATCAGATTTTACACGTGGATGTGGAATACACAGCAAGATTTAGTGGATACATAAGTGTTAACATTGAAATTGACTTAACATGCTTGCAAACTGTAACACGAATGTTCATGTCTAAATATATATTATATAACAATATTAAATAAATGTTAATGGGTACTTAGTTTAATATAAGCCTTACAATTTTCAACTATCATTAAAGTAATTTAAACCTGAATTAGAATAGTACATTAAATATATTACTCCTAGAGGGCATGGGCATATTTTCAAGTTGCATAACAAAGTTAACAGCTTTTCATTATGTATGGCCTGAAACATATCAGGTTCAGTGCATCATAAACTACTTACTTATTATAAAGTAGCAAAAGTGTCTCTTTTCTGAACACAAGAGGGATCAGATCATCATCTTGAGCTCTCACATGACCGCAGTGGCATACTTTTTTAGTGACTGTGGGGTAACAAAGGTTTTTCTCTCAGTCTCTGATGCAGTTGTAAAAAAAATATTCTACCATTAAACTATTCTACAGATAGCAAGCCATGCTATTATATTACTAAACCTATAACAATACAGTTTAGCAGATAGAGTTGCTACAGTTTTCCGTAATGTACCTGAATACATTTCCTTAGTGAAAGACACAAGACATCAAATGCCAAGCCAGCAAGATGAGCTTGGTAGGTGAGAAAAAATAAACACTGCATGGGTACAAAGCCTAGATCATCCACAAGGCAACCTATTCTGAAAACTAGAGCCTGGAGGTTGTCCAAGGGGGCCAGTTACAACCTACACATTAGCATCTTAAAGCTTTTCTAACCTATAACAGATGATCTACAGCTGCCTTTCTCAACATTTGTACACCAGATGAACTCCAAAATAATTTTCAGATCCTAGGCAACTTCTGCTAAAAAAAACTTGGGAATGCCACTCTAAGTGACAGCTAATAAGGATATTCGTTTCTGTTACTGACTGGTACACTGGGATTCCATGGAACCCATGTTGAGAGAGTCTATCAAGCACACAGTAAGCAACCAAAATTACTTCAGAGAGATTTATTGAGCATGATTTATAGACAAGGAAAAATGTATTATGTCTGAGTCCATACTAATGCATCACATCACTTTTCTTTTTCAATACAGGAAGCTTTGTAAAAATGTCAATTCAGTAAGGTAAAACAGGTGGGAAATACATTAAAATCCTGGGAATGTGCATTGAGGATATAAAGAATACTTTTAACCAAATAGGCTCCAATTTTATTTTTATGTTTTGCTGGATTTTTTTTTTTAAAGCAGCATTGAGAAATAGCATTTTATTTATCTGGATGGAGACATGAAGTCTGCATTATGGCACTGCAGCAAACAAGAGAAATGTACTCCTCTCAGACCTTCCGTGATTCCAGGCTGCTATGCAACAGCATCAGCATTCTCTTATGAGGAAAGAATATGAAGTCATTCTGCCTTAAAGATTGACTAAGCACCTAAATGACCAGCAACAATATGAAGGTTAGTTTGAAAAGCAACATTGCATAATTTTGTTGGAGAAGCCTGGATACTATATCCACAATCCCTTGAAACGACAATAATATAAAAATCCTCTTTCTAGTTCCCAACCTGCTACATTGCTACCACTCAGCTGGCAGGACCTAGCATCCGCATTTAAAAGAATAGCTACAAAGCCTTAATCAGTCAGCAAAACACACAGAATTCTGAGTCACGTTATCTGAATGCACTGTCTCTTTCAGTTCAGCAGGGCAGAATATGAATGGAACATACGCTCACAGTCAGCTCCTGTTGTTTGTGTGCATTCTGTTATTACCAAAGCATCCTAGTTTGTTCAGGTTATGCAGGCTGCCTCATCTCTGTTCTTTAAAATTTTATGTCACTAACCACTGCTGTCACTGTGTTGTGTATATTCTAAAATGTTGCAAGAGAAGCAGAATTTGAAGGCCTAATAAAAATAAATTTCACTCCTGGGAGGAATAAAGTACAGATTACAATGTGTACATTCCACATTTGTGAACTCCAGAGGTCAGTATAAAAAGTATTTTATTTCTTTTGCAGAGCTAACTAATGCATGCATTTATAGCAGTCTCAAGAAACATGTGGCTAAGTTGTCGCAGCTTTATTTCAAATTCTAAAATTGATGTTTCTCAGACTCTCAGCAATAAATTGTAGGGGGTAACCTGTTTCTGTATGTACCAGACAGTAGCAGATAAGTAACAAGCATGTAGTGGGTACCAAAAATTAATAATCACATCAACACACAAACACACACACACTTAAAGCCTGGTACACATGACAGAAGCCGGGCCATTTGGTACACACTATAGGTTTTTTTCAGTTCAACCCAGTGGGTTGAAGGAAAAAACTGTCATCTCCAGTTGGAGCCGCTGTACTCACTCATTTGAAGTAAGTACGGTGATCTCCTCTGCTGAGCTATTGTGTTCTGGCAGGGGGGTGACCCCCCTACCAGAACACTCCAATCAGCGCTCTCTGCCATTGCTGCGTGGCTAATGGACGGCTACTGGCAGCCGGCTTCTGTTGGACAGACCGACATACACATGGGCCGGCAAATGTCTCCTGCTGAAAGGGAATATTTGCTCCCCCATGTTTTCTTTTTTCACTAAAATTTACAGTTCAAAAATGACCTAGATATCATTGTACTTCGAAATGATAATTTTTCTTGTGCAGTTTTTTCTTTTAGTGAATGCTTCCTATTGCAGGTCAGAAACCACTGTGCTACTTTAACACATTACGCTGAACAAGATTAAAAATGCATGGTGATTTTAAGTGAACATACCATAGATTAACTGGTATGTTTCATCTACCTTTGTGAAGAAACCTGTCAGATTTCTGAGGTCATGTCTAGAGTTGAGCAAACCCATGGATGTTCGGGTTCGGTGGGTTCGGCTGAACTTCGGAAAAAAGTCCGGGTTCTTTACCGAACTTGACCTGAACTTTACCCCAAACCCCATTGAATTCAATGGGGACCCGAACTTTTTGGCACAAAAATGACTGTAAAAGAGTCCTGGAAAGTGCTAGAGGGCTGCAAAATGATTTTAGGACAATAATCTGTCCCTTACAGCAACAGCAGGAACCTGACCCTATAGAACTAGGAGATGATTTTAGAACAATAATCTGTCCCTCTAAGCAGTAGACTCTACCTATTCCAGTCAGATCTTTCCGTAATGCAGGATGAGATCTGCAATCTGTCCCTAAAAGCAGTAGTAGTAGTAATCTCTACCTATCTATCTATCTGCAATCTGTCCCTAAAATCAGTAGTAGTAGTAATCTCTACCTATCTATCTATCTGCAATCTGTCCCTCACAACACCGGCAGCATCCTCTCTGTATACTACCCAGAGAGCATGTGACATGCAGCACTGTGACTCCAGCCTCATATAGAGTCTGGGTCACATGATGCACTGGCCAATCACAGCCATGCCATTAGTAGGCATGGCTGTGATGGCTTCTAGGGAAAACCAGTGAAACGCTTGCTGATTGGCTGCCCTGCAGCTATTCAGCATGCGTGATCAAATACCCAAACCCAGACCTCGAAGAAAAAAATTAGACACCAGGAGGGAGAGAGAGGGCAAGTACCATCGTAAAAGTGATTTATAATGAGATCCTATTAAGGTTTTGCTATTAGATACATAGACAGAGCATAAGCAATGCCTTGCAATTTGGATAATTCCAGAGTAAGATTTAAGTCCTGCTCCCACTGGGTCATATAAGGGAGCTTGGCATTCAGATCAGTGAAGGAAGCATACGCTGTAGATATTCATCCCCTCAGGAGGCCCTTGCTTGGCAAGATAATTCAAAGGTAGTGAGCATAAGGGGCTACTCCAACAAACTGAGTTTAGATCTTATAAATAATATAATTTGATTATACTGGAATATTTTGGTGGAGGGTATCTGCAGTTTATCTGGCCTCCCTCAAAATAGTCCTTAAAAAGTGTGAAATTCCTTGAGAATTTTTTGGGGGATTTTGGGAAATATTGCCCCCATTAATCTAATTTTTGGGAGAGCCAGGGGGAAATGTCTAGGAGTAAGCTTAAGCACCAACAAGGAACCGGGCCTATCACGCCATATAAAGAACTTATGATTGGCCCAGCGCAACTGTTTCTCCGCTTTTGTGGTAAGGCAAATGTTAAGAGAAAGAAAGGAAAGAAATAAAAGACACATGGGCCAAAAACTGCTCAGCATCAGGTAGCGCAGTACAATAGTCTAGCATAATGCAAGAGTAAAACACAACAAGAGGCAACCAAGTAATCCAGAACCCAGGTTCTTGAAGTGCAGGAATCTTCTCCAAGACTAATGCTTAGTATGCATGGGCGAATATTGAGCGACATCGGCCGGTTCAATAAAAACAGCCAACATTCGGCCCGTGTGTATGGCAGTCAGTCCGACAGAAACTGGCCGTATGCCCTTCCCTAGAAGCCCCAGGAGAACAATAATGGCAACATCTATAACAGTCAACAGATATATGCATTGTGAGTGGGCCAAAATAAGTTCAATGCTCCAGAAAAAATAGAATAACCATGAGAACAAAAAATACCAGGTTTAAGGCACATATAGAAGATCCAAATGAGGTAAGTGCAGGGGCTATTATCCCATGAAGGGACCACTGAGAAGCCACTGCTTAGAAAAAGCAGCTGGCCTCAAACAGTAAGTTCTCAAGTAATTCAGTGAGAGGTTATAATTTTCTTCGCGAGGCAGACCAAAGAGGTGAAAGAGGAGGAGGTGGATCAGGAGCTATGAAAGATAAAGTCCAACATCAGCAGAATTTTTCCCCTTCAGTGAAATTAGTAGTAGTAGGAGTAGGGTGTGCCATTATAGGTGAACTGCAGCCGGAAAGAATAATTCCATCTATAGTGGATATCTTGTTGGACCACAGGTGAAGGAAAGGGATTAAAATCCCTCCTTTTTTGGATAGTAGCTTGGGAGATGTCTGCAAAAGCCTGGATCTTCTAGCAATCAACTTCCAAATCCAGATGTTCTCTTATTGCATGACAACCTCCTTAATCTTGAAGAAGTGGAGTTTGACATCCACATTCCTGGGGGGGGCCCATCTGGTTTTGGAGGAAGTAGGTCCCTGTGAATGTGGTCAATCTCAATAATGTCCGGTACCGCAGATTACATGAGAGAATAGGTGATGGAGGTGATATATTTCAATGTTCCAGGGAGGCCCCTAATACAGAAATTGTAGCGTCTAGTACAATATTCAAGGTGATCAAATTTGGCATACGTTTCCTCTAGGTGATCTTGTTGGGATTTTGAGCCACTCTATGGACTGTGTCATCAACTTTAAATTCAATACTGTCCAGACATTGCCCCAGCTCCTGAAAGTCCAGCTTCAGCTCAGAGACCAATTAAGTGGTGGTCTTCTCTAGCTCTCTCAGTAGCATATTAGCAAAACGGGCAATAAATACTGAATCTGAAAACTGAAGGTGGAGAAGCAGGGGAACCCGCAGGACTATCTAGGTCAGGCCCCTGGCCACTAGTCTGGCTGAGAAAGATGTCTGCCATGTCCGTGTTAAAAGCTGAGGAAGTGTGTCACTCACGGCCTCACAGCCTGGTGAGGGAGCTGAGGCCTGCAAAGGGGATCTGGCAGGGATGAGAAGGGAGCAGGACCGATCTACTTGCTCATCTGTGGATGGAGTGCCACTGGAAGAGACCATACTGCAGTCCCCAGAACTAGAGGATTTAATTTTGTTCCACTGTGGCAGCGGTTTCTCCCTCTCTAGCTGGGGGAATGCTAGAGCTGATGCTAGTTGCCATCTTGCCTCCTCTCCCCTTCACATGGGTCGGGTTGGGGGAGCAGCCTGAGTCTTCTCAACCAGCTGGAATGGCATAGAGTGGGTTACCACCACCTCAGCAAGCTGCCCAAATGGTTAGCAAAAGCAGGTGAGGTGGGGAGCCGCTAAATATAACTATTAGTGCTGGGAATGTGCGGAGTGGTTCAGAATTGCATCAGCTCTGGACACTTGCGCAT
>BLSH010203700.1:448845-460899 GCA_018402905.1 Glandirana rugosa
ACCCATCCGTTTTTCATTGACTAAAACAAAAATGCATGAAGTTTGAATACACTTTTATAATGTCTGTATACACACACAAAAATGCTCAAATAAAAATGTATGAAAATGCCTGCTCAGGTGTGATGCAGACTTAGACTAAGCTTGCTACAGGGTGGTGATTTAAAAATGGATCAGTAAAATTGTTCAGACATCACCCTGGTGATGCTAGTATTTGCCACCATGGCTTTTATAGGAATTGTTGAGTTGAATAAAGTTCAATTTTTAAAAAAAAATTCTGGTAACATTGAAAAGAATATGCTCAGAAACAGCCAGAGCCACTCAAATTCAGTCATAATCCCTGAAGGCCTAAACCACCTTGCTGACTACAACACACAGCTTCCCTGCTCTGTATGCAGACCCTTAGTAATATTCGGAAACTGTCCATTGTAACTATCTTGTCTTCACCTCACACAGAGAAACATACGTGAGACAATTAGCTCACTTTAGGTGCCTACCCAGTTCCAACTACTTCTCTCAAGGGAAAGTCAACCTCCTTAAAGGCTGCCATAGGGAGTCACTTTCCATGCATTGTGCCACTACATCACCGTTCCCTGTCAAGCCCTGGGTGCAGTGGGCAAGCACAGGGGCTAGGCAAAAATCCATGATTGTCAGCTGGTCAGCATCACTGATACAGCATAGGGTGGTAAAAAAAGGCCCAACTAGAAAGCATTTGGACTCACAAGATCTGATAGGACAGTCTGACCCAGTGTTTACAGAAACATGACACATATTACCTTTATAATACTAAACCTAACTACTATCCTATTAGTTATCAAATGAACTCAATTAAGTTAAGCTGGCCATGCACCATTTTCTTTTTTAAGATTTAAACTCTACCACAAGCTTTTTTGTGTGGCGGCCTACCGGATTTAGCAAAAATTAAATGATTGTTTAAGTAAGCTTTACATTACATAGGAATTGTTAAAATTTGCTTACCTAACAGGTGAAAGCCAACAAAAAATCGAACTGGTGTGCAAGCAGCTAAATAGGTATTTAGCCTATCAATTTATTAACCAGATAAGGTTCTTTACTAACATTTTATAAAAAAAAATCTTCTACATCCATGAAGCTGCCATTGCAATCCAAGCATTCTGTCTAGCAAATCTCATAAATTATTTGATTTTGGTTACGGAAGGAAAAAAATCTGGCATAGGTTCATTTTTTTTTTATAAATTTCTGCTGGTTGTTTTGCATGGTGCTTGGGTGGCTTTCTCTTCTGCTGCTTGCAATGTAAGGGCATAATGAAAAATATTGCCATTTGTGAAGTGGAGTGAAGGTCCTTGCTCCTGTAGAATACACAATCAGTTTGACTGCAGGGACGGAATTTTAATGTGGTTGGGTAGCACTGTAGAATGCATAAACAGCAAAGTAACTAAAGTATTAGAATACAGGAATGCTAAGCATTGATCTGGAATGTCTGAAGTCCTAACCATAGCCAGGAATACCTGACATGTGCACAGCTATAGAGACAATATGCCAGCAAATGGCATAGAGAGTTATCTTAATTCAATTAGCAGGGTTTTTTTGTTTCTCATTTTATTATTGTTAAAGGTGTTGCACTAGACATCTTTCTTTCTGTTAGCTCATCCAAGTGCTGAGATTGCCGCTGTGCTATAATTATCTCTTTTAGAGGTAACAAGATAAATGAATCGATCAAGTTGGCTAATTTCTCTATTATCTAATCAACCCAGAAAAGGAATGCTCATGGGGCTTATTCTACAATTAGAAACAATACAAATGCTGTTTTTTATTTATATATGCAAGAATGGAATATATAATATTGTGAAAATAGTTCAAATATGTATTTAACCACTTCAGCCCCAGAAGGTTTTCCCCCTTTAGGACCAGAGCCCTTTTTGCGATTCGGCACTGCGTCGCTTTAACTGAAAATTGCGCGGTCGTGCGACGTTGTACCCAAACGAAATTTGCGTCCTTTTTTTTCACACAAATAGAGCTTTCTTTTGGTGCTATTTGATCACCTCTGCGTCATTTCTGATCGCCGTTATAAACAGAAGAAGAGCGACAATTTTGCAAAAAAAAAAACAAATTTCTTACTTTTTGCTAAAATACAAATCCAAAAAAAATATATGAAAAAAAAATTTTTTCATCGGTTTTGGCCGACTTATATTCTTCCTCATATTTGTGATAAAAAAAATCGCAATCAGCGTTTATTGATTGGTTTGCGCAAAAGTGGTCGCGTTTACGGATGATGAGAATTAATTTCTGGGGTTTTTATTTTTTTTATTTTTTACTAGTAATGGCGGCGATCTGCGATTTTTAGCGGTACTGCGATATTTCAGCGGACATGTCGTAACATTTTGACACTTTTTTGGGACCATTGGCATTTATACAGCGATCAGTGCTATAAAAATGCACTGATTACTGTGTAAATGCCATTGGCAGTGAAGGGGTTAACCTGCAGGGGGCGCTCTAAGGGTTAACAGTGTTCCCTGGGTGTGTTCTAACTGTATTTGGGCTGCCCTAACAGGGGAAGGGAAGTGATCACAGTTTCCACGTAGAGGAAGGCTGTGATCACAGCCCTTCCCCCCTCACAGAACGGAGGTCCGTGTTTACTTACACGGACCTCCATTCTTTCACTCCAGGGGGGGCATCACGGGTCGAATCCACCGCATCCGCTCCCTGGCCCTCCCCGGACACAGTGAGCGTGCGGGCGTGCCTCCGGCGGCGCGCGTGCGCTCACTATGCGCGATCTCGCAGCCGCCGTCATATGATGGCGATTTGCGCAGAGCAGCCATTCTGTCGCCGTCAATTGCCAATCGGTTAAGGTCAAACCATTCAATTCCCTGCATTCTCCAAATTAACTTAAATTATAATATTATATTAATATGTAGACAGTGTGGTGGCTACAGAGCTTACAGGAAAACTGAGAAACTACAAAGTTTACAGTATAAAGGGAATGAAGAATTTCACCCTGGAAAAAAGTTGAAAATCATTATCTACAAATACTGCAACTGCTGACTTTTAATAAACATGCACTTATCAGTCCAGGGAGCCAACTTGGTCCTCACCCGGACTGGTTCTTTGCCTGTCTTCGGGCCCCTGACACCACCATCTTGGATGTGGGAAGCCAGCTATGACTTCCTGCTGATTAACAGCCCCAATGTCTTGACTGGGATTCAAACCAGGAATCTAGCACTGCAAGGCAGAAATGCTGACCACTATGCCAGACTAAGAACATTTTTAGTAAATACAGAAAATAGTTTTTGATCTTGCAAGAAATGTAGTGTAATTGTCCCCTACTGTTCTGAGAAGACTGTAAACGTATTTTTTTTGTAAACTATTTACAAACAGATTTGTACAAATTGAAGCCACAACAACATCCATCATGGGGGAATGGATCAACTACTCCATTCCCTCTGAGGATGCTCATTGGTAGCAAAACATGTCAGGTGGAGCCTAGCTGGTGACATTATCATGCCCACCGTGTTTGGATGGTGTGGCAGCTTCAGTTTGTGTGATTCTGTCTCCATCTTTATGTAAGGGTTTGCCTAGTGCACTATTGCTCTAAACCTGTGTGGTGGTGTAATATTATGCCAGCTCCTTTGGCTCTTTTTTGAGGATACATGCACAATATATGTCATGCTAATAACCCCTTAGTGTCTGGCTGGTTGGAGTTCCTGAAGACTCTATCGGCTTGCAGTGGTGGCTCTTAAAGGCATACACACATCAAGTGTATTTTGATCTCTTTAAACATAGGAAATCAACATCTTCTGGTAAGAGGCTGAGTGTTTTATGGAGGAATCACATGGAGGAACATCTTTCTGCCTACTGTCTCTTATATATAGTCTGGATTTATTCGCATGGACTTAACACTTTTCACTATCAATTTTTGCACTCTTTATTCGACATGTAATTGGCGCACAACTTTTTTTTGAGCTATGACATATGTTTGCACATCTGTTTATTTAAACAGTTACCTAAGAAATGTTTATTGTTTCATATATGCACATTCTGAGTTTTGCACCAATTTATTTCATTGAAGTCTTTTAAAATATGTACTGTATGTTATTCAGTTGCCTATATTTTATTTATTTATTTCACGTACTTATATAGCGCTGTCAATTTACGCAGCGCTTTACATATACATTGTACATTCACATCAGTCCCTACCCTCAAGGAGCTTACAATCTAAGGTCCCTAACTCACATTCATACATTCACATACTAGGGCCAATTTAGATAGCATCCAATTAACCTACCAGCATGTCTTTGGAGTAAAAACCGAAGTACCCGGAGGAAACCCACGCAGGCACAGTAAGAACATGCAAACTCTAGGCAGGTAGTGCCATGGTTGGGATTCGAACCACAAACCTATATTTGATATCAGTAGGAAGTGAAACTGTGCATATCATCATTTTTTAAATTCAGTCTGTGTGACAACCATGCCTCTCTCCATAGATACAATGGAGAAAGGAACATAGCCATGAAGACACAGAAAGTGTGTTATTTGCAGTATTGCCAGGTGAAAATAAATAGGAAAAAACAAATGCAGCCACTACATCTAAGGACCAATAAGCTGTGATATATAAAATGTTTATTTTTGGATTTTAGAAACACTTTAATTAACAAATGAAAGTTAAGAAGTGATTTTCTCATAGCAACTGGTTTTTATTTTTAAACTCCAGAAATATGATAAAGTTTTGGTACATTGGACAGCAAAACTAAAAACTAAGCAAAAATATATTTAAGTTATTTGTGTTTTTTATGCTATTAACAATTGTTGGTGTTTACAAAAAAAAGAAATTGTGTTTGCTATATTAAAATGGTGAACAAGTGCTGGTTATATACAAGCTGTGTGAGCATATTGATTACATCATCACTGTGCTGCTTCTACTTCATTGTCTTATCTGAGGCAAACCAGGGGTGTGCAGGATTGTATAGGATTACAAATTCTTTAGCAGGAAAAAAATGTATGTATTTCAGCAACGTATTTAGCTGTTTGCATTGCGATCAGCTCTAATTATATATGATGCATCAGCAAGGATTTCTAGTTGTCAAAAGTTTTTGTGCTAAAAGGTGTGCCTTTGTAGACAGTAGGCCTCATTTACACTGCTGTTGGTAAACGGACGTTTAGAGGAATTTGGGCGTTTTTTTCAGCTGCCCCTGAACTTTCCTCTATGTTATCTTATCAGTATATTTGCACAGGGTCGTTTAAGGTCATTTTCAGGCAGTTGAGTTTAAGGCTTTTTTTTGGAATGCAAAAAAAGGGTCCAGACACCAGTTCAGAGGCATTTGAAACGCCAAACAGCTTGTAAACACTGCTAAACACGCCTAAACGCTGTAAACTTTTTTTTTAAAAAACGCTCCTAGACACGAACACGGCAAAACACCGCAAAACGCGGGATGCAAAACGTGGCATGCAAAATGCGGCAAAACGGCTGTTTTAGACGCTGGCTTCTAGCTGTCAAAAAAAAAAATCATTCAAAGGAGGTTGAAACAACGTCCTGTATAAATGGAGCCTAAATATGGAGTTCAGGGTAGACAGTGGTCTCACTGCTAAGCTCTCACTGAAGTAGCTAGGTGCCAAAGACACTTATGCTGCCTTAACCCCTGTGACCCACACTTCTGGCTTGGCTGTTATCACTGTACATTCAAAAGACTGCAGGCATGGAATACAGATGTCTTGCACTTGTTCAAAAGAAACTCAAATATATCAGTAGACATACAGCATACTTATAAGCATCATTGAAATAATCACAGTTATCATCAATATATTTTATTTGTGATCATGCTGAACTGAAATCAGGACTATATAAAAGATAAAACATTTTGAATAGTACCATTTGCAGCCTACCTATAACAATTTCACTTTGCATGACCTTATTTAATAAGTCCATAATGTATATATTTTTAAATATATCTCTCTCTCTCTAGCTATACATACACTATATTTTCAAAAGTATTGGGACACCTGCCTTTACATGCACATGTACTGTAATGGCATCCCAGTATTAGTCCGTAGGATTCAATATTGAGTTGGCCCACCCTTTGCAGCTATAACAGCTCTTCTGAGAAGGCTGCCCACAAGGTTCAGGAGTGTTTCTATGGGAATGTTTGACCATTCTTTCAGCACATTTGTGAGGTCAGGCACTGATGTGGATGAGAAGGCCTGGCTCGCAGTCTCCACTCTAATTCATCCCAAAGGTGTTCTATCAGGTTTAGATCAGGACTCTGTGCAGGCCAATCAAGTCCCTCCACCCCAAACTCGCTCATCCATGTCTTTATGGACCTTGTTTGTTTGTGCACTGGTGCTCAGTCATGTTGGAACAGGAAAGGGACATCCCAAAACTGTTCACACAAAGTTGGGACACCCCAAGCTTCTTGCTGATGGTCTTGTAGCCCATTCCAGCCTTGTGCCAGTCTACAGTCTTGTCCCTGATGTCCTTTGGCAGCTCATTGGTCTTGCCCATGATGTTGAAGTATGAATGGAAGAAAGAGATTCTGTAGGCAGGTGTCTTTTATACACATAGCGAGTTGTCGTTAGGAGCACCTTCTTAAACTGACAGGACTAATCTGTGTACCACATGAGCACATACAGTAGCCAGTCTGTGGGAGAAATTATTGTTGGTTGGTAGGGGATCAAACCCTTATTTTACTCACGGAACTGTAACTCTATTTATAACATTTGTATCATGTAGTTTTTTTTCTGGATTTTTGGTTGATATTCTGTCTTTATCATTCAAAATACACAGATTGATAAAAATTATAGACCCTTCATTTCTTTGTAAGTGGGCAAACTTACAAAATCTGCAGGAGATCAAATAATATATATATATATATATATATATATATATATTGATTTAAAGGATGATTACATCCTTTACATCATGATACACAGTAGCCTACACATAACCTAATCTACTTTTACCTTTGCTGTATATTGGACGTTGTTTTACATTTGCTATGATATTTACAAAGACAGATCTATAGCGCAATGAAATTCTGCAGAAGATAAATGAAAAAAAAAAAAGATAGATAATATTTGACTCTGTTTTAAAAGTGCAGGACAACCTATCATAACATCCCATCTACTATTTACTTTCTGTGATCTATACTGATAGATGTATTTGTATATTATATAGGAGACCATTCAGATTCATTCTCCCTGCCTGCTTCTATAGCTCATATCCTTGAAGTCACTTCGGTTAAATCATTCTCTCTGGAAACAGAGACAGACGGAAAGACAAAAAAAAATATTATTGTGCTGGTCCCTAGCAATAACAGCTGTTATGTAATTTTGTTATAAAGCTATTTCCTTCTGCTAGAAGGTCTTAGAAATAGCATTTGCTCATATAATTCTAATTGTATTTGTTTTATCCATCCGGGCTTCAATAAATAGCACAAATTAATCCATACTGAACATGCCATAGAGATAACCTTTAAACATGAATTAAATGATGTTGATTAATTCATAGTTATCTAATTGTTTTAAAACCTCAACTTGAATGCATGCATTACATCCTTCATCAAAATACTGAAACCATGTTTCTGATCTGTGCAATCCCTTAAATTGAGATAAATCTCAGAATTTTGTCTGATTTCATAAAGTCTGGCTGTGGCTAGAAGGCTTCTTTACTGCAATGTTGCTTGCCCTCGCAGCTTTTGGTATGCTAGTTTTCAGCTTTGTCGTAGGTAGAGTAGTTAAAAATTTCTCCTAAACACCCCCAACCTCTGTCCAACCAGTCTGCTAAACAGACCCTGAACACTGAGTACAATGGAGTATAAGATAAAAAGTCAGAAAATAGAATGGAGTTTGGTGGACCTAGAAAGTCACCAGTGGATAGCCAATTCACAGGCAGAACAAATGCTAGAGCAGTATAATTTCTCAGTCTTTCAAAGCTGGGGTCAGTCCAGGTATAGACATGCAGTAGCAGAGGTCACAGGCTGAAGTTCAGAGTAAGCACAGGAAAGCTGAATATAAAAACAGCCTTAACAATTACTGGAGAAATCCAGGATATGAATGGACAGACAGAAGTCAGAGTCATAGCGACTTCTCTCCAAGGCATCAGCAGACAGACTGCTTGATGTCCAGCAATCCACTTCTGATTAGGACAGATGTGTGCTACAGTAAGAACTTTTTGCAAAGCTGAGTGATAGTCAGAAGGTGGTGCAAAGTCAGTGCTGAAAATTATGACTAAAGATTAAACACTTACCTAGTTTGAAAAGATTTCCTGTGGTACTTGGTGTCTGTACCATATTATTAATGGTGCATATATTATGTGCATATGTTACTGATCACATCAGTATTGAGATTTTTAGCAATAATTGTGCAAAAAAAGCATATTTATTCATAGATTATGTCTTCCAGGCTATGCAGCCTTTAAGCTAAAAGAAGATGTGTTTTAGGTGAATTTGGGATTGTGAATGTGTTCTCAGCGATTAGATTCTGGCAAGTCAGATAGAATTCCTAGGGTACACTGTTATATCTTCTTTAGTAGTGTCACTGCTGTTATGGGAGAACTAATGTCCTGCCACATTTAATGACTGATCAACAGGCTCACCAGTGAAGGTAGGAATGAATACTGTCACCCAGTGAACACACAGAAACAGAAGGTAGTTATACACAACAGTCTTCATTTCAATATTGTTGGTAGGCATACAGATGCTTTTTTTCTACTTTTTACTACAATAACATTTTTGCATTTCTGATGAGTATCTAAATAGCGAAAAGCAAGACATTTTTTTCTAGATTTGGATAGATAAGATGCAGATTGCAAAAAAAGAAAAAAAAATGTGTTTTAAACTCCGACCCTACGCTATCAAAAATAATAATTTAGCTTTAGAAGTACTTTAACAAGCTGGCATATGACTCTAAAAACTCCAAATATATAGCAGATGAGTAGCTAAATAACTCACAGTGTATTTCAAATACAAACATCATTTTGACAAGTATTGCATTTTTTTGCTGCCTGTGTCTCATTTCCCTTCACCTCCTGTCCTGTAGACTCAACAGGAAGTGAGAGAATATCTTTCCAATGTGAACAAAATCCCCTCTTAAACAGTGGACATCAGAAAAGTGTCCCCATTGGAATATTTCTAGCTTACCCCCGTTCTCCTGGCAAAGTTTTGGATTTAGAGTCACTTTTATTTCCTGAATTACATGAATCACAAAGTATCACTAAAACACTATGTAGAACAGTGCCTTCAATACAGCACTACCTTGTGTGCATATTGCAAAGTGAACACTTAAAAATGTGAGATCCAGAAGTTATGAGAAAAACAACACAAGAGGGGATACATTGATAGCACAAAAAACACATACAAATCACATTAAAATATATACAATTTAAAAAGGTACACACATTCGAGGAATACATAAATATGAAAAATACATACATTTGAGGAATACATAAAAAGAAATAAAATAAAAAATATTGAAATACCTGTTACTGATAAAACTGTTCATATCCCAATCTACGTTTAAATCGTACGGTCTGTATGACTTAAGGTCAAATATTCATTGGGTCTCAAGCTTAGATTTCCCTCCTGGTCGCACCCCCTTTCCAATGCAGTGAATATTTTTCTATTTCTATAAAAAGAGTACCAGCAGGCCTCTTGTTATGATATTTGGCATAATGCCTCGAGAGATAATGTCCCGGAAATCCACGCTTAATGTTCGCTTCATGCTCATTCAAGCGCACATGTAGAGCACGGACTGTGCAGCCCACATAATTCATGCCGCATGGACATCTTATAAGGCACACAACATTCTGTGTTGAACATGTGATAAATGAATGAATGTCATAATGTTTACCAGTGGTATGAGATTGAAACAAGGTCATTTTTCTACCGGAAAAACAACTATTCTGGCACATGATACATCTTTTGTAAGGGAAAAAGGTAGGTCTCACTGGGGGATCCAAAACATTGTGAGCAATGTTATCTCACAAGGCAGGAACCCCCCTGTAGACCACCTTAGGACTTTCCGGGAGTACTGTTTTAAGAATGGGGTCGTATTTCAAAACTGATAAATGTTTCTTTATGATGTTTTTAATTACATAATGCTGTGTAGAATAATTGGTGACCAAAGACCAATTAAAAGTATCACCCTCATTCCGAGCTGTTCTATTCATAAGCACAGAACTAGGGGTTATTAAAGGGGTTATAACCCAACAAATGCTGATGTAGCTATGGAACAGGTTGCTTATTTGACCATAGTTCTATGCTTACGAAGAGAACAGCTTGGAATAAGGGTGGTACCTTAAAGATCCATGCACACTGAAGCTGATAAATGACCATTTATGGTCGTTTAGGCGTTTTTTTTAACAGCCCATAAATGCACTTTTATGTTATCCTATGTGTCCATGCACATATGGACGTTTATTGTCATTTAACAGCAGTGGCGTTTATGGGCTGTTATCGTTCTTCTGACCCCAAAAACGCTGGAAGCTTAAAAACGCTGATAAACGCTGATAAACTCTCAAAAACGTTGCTCACCATCGTTTTTGGTCGTTTTGGATATATTGAAAAAAAAATGCTGATGCTCAAAAATGATTAACGCTGATAAAAGCTGAAAGGCTCACTACAAAGCTACTGACGGTTTTAGATCGTTTTTTTAACGTACAATGTGCATGGAGCCTTAATTGGACTTTGATCACCAAATATTCTACACAGCATTATGTGATTAACAACATCATAAATAAACATTGGTCAGTTTTGAAAAATGACCCCATACTTAAGGCTCCATGCACACTGGATGTTAAAAAAAGATGTAAAAACGTCAGTAGCTGTGTAGTGAGCCTTTCAGCTTTTATCAGCGTTAATGCACTAGCGTTTTTGAGGATTTTTGAGCGTCAGCCTTTTTTTTTTTTCTTTTTCAGTGGATCCAAAACGACCAGACAAACGTTTTTGAGCATTTATGAGAGTTTATCAGCTTTTTTTAAGCTTCCAGCATCTTTTGTGGTCTGAAGAATGAATCTTGAACGCCAATTCAGGGCTTTTAGATAAAAGCCCATGAACGCCACTGCTGTTAAATGACAATAAACGTTGATGTGTGCATGCACCCATAGGATAACATTAAAGGGCATTTATGGGCTGTTAAAAAAATTCCCAAATTACCATAAACGGTTGTTTATCAGCTTCAGTGTGCATGGAGCCTAAAAAGTACTCCTGGAATGTTCTAAGGTGGTCTACAGGGGGTTCCTGCCTTGCGAGATAAGATTGCTTGCAATTAGAGTTGAGCGGATGTTCGGGTTTGGGTTCAGGTTCGGGTTTTCGGGGAAAAGTTTGGGTTCGGTCCGAACTTGACCCCGGACCCAGAACCCCATTGAAAACAAGGGGGACCCGAACTTTTGGGCACAAAATGGCTGTAAAAAAGTCCTGGAAAGTGCTAGAGGGCTGCAAAAGGAAGAAAAGTGGGGGTAAGAGTAGGACAAGTGCCCTACAAAGAAATGGGGATAGGGAAACAACAATAACAATAATCTGTCCCTTACAGCAACAGCAGGAACCTGACCCTATGGAACTAGGAGATGATTTTAGAACAATAATCTGTCCCTTACAGCAACAGCAGGAACCTGACCCTATAAGAGTAGGTGATGATTTTAGAACAATAATCTGTCCCTTACAACACCAGCAGGAACCTCTCCCTATAGCAGTTTGATATGATTTTAGAACAATAATCTGTCCCTTACAGCACCAGCAGGAACTTGACCCTATAGCAGTAGATGATTTTAGAACAATAATCTGTCCCTTACAGCAACAGCAGGAACCTGACCCTATAGGAGTAGGCGATGATTTTAGAACAATAATCTGTCCCTTACAGCAACAGCAGGAACCTGACCCTATAGAACTAGGAGATGATTTTAAAACAATAATCTGTCCCTTACAGCAACAGCAGGAACCTGACCCTATAGCAATATGAGATGATTTTAGAACAATAATCTGTCCCTTACAGCAACAGCAGGAACCTGACCCTATAGAACTAGGAGATGATTTTAGAACAATAATCTGTCCCTTACAGCAACAGCAGGAACCTGACCCTATAGAACTAGGAGAT
>BLSH010203700.1:460909-481731 GCA_018402905.1 Glandirana rugosa
GATGATGTGTACGAGAGCTTAATACACTTCGTACCTCATAGTGATTTTATGATACGTCTTATCGCGGTGGTTATGACGCGGTGGAACACACGTATAACGTTTCACGTGTGAATTTGTACACCCTGGGTCTTCAATCCTCTTTTTGTTGTATTCTCCCCTATGTAACTATCGTGTTTTTTATGTATGTTTAATGTAATTTGATATATTTTAAAATTTTTCATGTGTTTAAACTCCTTATGTATTTATACTTTTTATCCATCCATCCAGAGTGACCCCCTAAGTGTTGTAACGTTCATCTCAACTCGCTTGGGCTTGACATTTCAAGCCCAAGCATACATGATGCACTGGCCAATCACAGCCATGCCATTAGTAGGCATGGCTGTGATGGCTTCTAAGGGCAAACCAGTGAAACACTTGTTGATTGGCTGCCCTGCAACTATTCAACAAGCGGGAAAAAAATACCAGAACCCGAACCCAAACTTTTTTTCAAAAGTTCGGGTTCGGGTCCCGAACACCGCAAAGTTCGATACGAACCCGAACTTTACAGTTCGGGTTCGCTCAACTCTACTTGCAATGTTGTGAATCCCCCAGTGAGACCTACCTACCTATTTTTCATATTTATGTATTCCTCAAATTTGTGTACTTTTTAAAATTTTATATAGTTTAATGTAATTTGTATGTATTTTTTGTGCTATCAATGTATCCCCTCTTATGTTGTTTTTCTCCTAACTTCTGGGTCCCACATGTTTAAGTGTGCACTTTGCAATATGCACACAAGGTGGCGCAGTATTGGTGGCGCTATTCTGCATAGTATTTTAGTGATACTCCATGCTTCACATAATTCGAGAGCATGTGTAGTAGCAATGACATTGCTGCCTTTTATTGTTGTTGTCAAACAGCTGATATTGTCACTCCGTGGTTCCCGTAACATTGGAGCATGCGCAGTGTATTTTTTTTTGGTTCCATGCTTCCTGTAATTTGGAAGCATGCACAGTGTACCTTCTTTTGATCCCGGCTAGTATAAAAGGGTTAAAGCTTGAAGCCCCCTGATGACATCCATGGTGGCGAAACGCATCATTAAGGCCTATGAGAGTGACGCGATCACACCAGCGGGGAACCGGAAGTGGACACTTTACACGAGGGGAAAAGTTTGTTGACATCTCTGCAATACACTATACAATGACACCCGTTTTTATACTGGGTGTATACTCTACACCATGAGAGCTTGTTCTTCCTTTTTAATCTGTGAGGGATATCTTTGAGTCTCATGAGGTGAGTCTTGTCTGGAGGTCTGCTGTAGGGATGGGCCCAATGTTCGAGTTGAACATTATGGGGCATTCGCGGCAAATTCGAGTGCCGCTGAATGCCCCATAATGCAGCGCGTGATTGCGGGGAAATGACACCCGCTGATTGGCCAAAGCATGCACATGACCTGCATGGTTTGGCCAATCATAACATGCTTTGCTGTGAGAGCCATGATTGGTCAAATGCAGGATGCCTTTGGCCAATCATGGCTCAGGGGGCTAAGTCCACACCCCACGCTATATAAGGCCGCTTGCACAGCAGCCGTATATATATGAATTATATATACAGTCAGTGCAGGCACTGTATTAATATATATACAGCCTAATATATATATATATATATATACTCTGCATTCAGTGTAAACTATATACAGTGCATGCTTGGATAAGGGTCTGGCATAGATTTTAAGGGGAACTCCGCGCCAAAATTTAAAAAAAAATTGGCATGGGGCCCCCCCCAATATCCATAGCAGGCCCTTCAGGTCTGGTATGGAATTTAAAGGGGAACCTTCTGCCAAATTTTTAAAAAATGGCATGGGGGTCCCCCCAAAATCCATACCAGACCCTTATCCAAGCACGCAGCCTGGCAGGAGGGGGGGAGCGAGTGCCCCCCTCCCCTCCGAACCGTACCAGGATCCCCCCAAAGCACCTTGTTCCCATGTTGATGGGGAGAACGGCCTGTTCCTCACAACCCTGGCTGGTGGTTGTGGGGGTCTGTGGGCAGGGGGCTTATTGGAATCTGGAAGCCCCCTTTAATAAGGGGGCCCCCAGATTCCACTCCCCCATGAGAATGAGTATCGGGTACGTATCGGTATCGGAGATGTAACCAAGTGACCTTGCTGTCAAATGGAAAAAGACAGCAGTCTGTTTTGGGTTTTTTCCTTTCTTTTCTGGTCATTGGGCACTGTGATTGATGTGGATTACATCGCTTGACACTTTTTTTTTCTTTTTTAATAAAGGACTTGTCCCTAATTGTCTCCTGTGTTATTTTCTTTTTTGACACTTTTTTGGTGAATGGGTAGGGGTACAATGTACCATGTACCCGATACTCATTCACATTGGGGGGCCAGGATCTGGGGGCCCGCTTATTAAAGGGTGTTTCCAGATTTCGATAAGCCCCCCGCCCGCAGACCCCCCCAAACCAGGGTTGTGGGGAAGAGGCTCTTGTCCCCATCAACATGGGGACAAGGTGCTTTGGGGTGGGGGTGGCACAGAGCCCCCCTGCCCCAAAGCACCCACCCCTCCATGTTGAGGGCATGTAGCCTGGTATGGGTCAGGAGGGGGGGCGCTCACCCATCCCCCTATCCTGCCCGGCCAGGTTGCATGCTCAGATATGGGTCTGGTATGGATTTTAAGGGGACCTCCGCCATTTTTTAAAATTTTTGGCGTGGAGTTCCCCTTAAAATCCATGCCAGACCCAAAGGGCCTGGTATGGACTGGGGAGGACCCCACACAATTTTTTTTTTTTCAGTGATTTTTATCTTTATTGCCAGGAGGCGGCAATATATTACAGCTGCAATCAAGTTTAAATTACAGTTTTTTTCTTTACAAATGTCATTTTGCTGTGGGACTGTTCTAAACATCACACATATGTGCCACTTTATAGGCAGACTAAGGTGACCCCAGGCACAATAGTTAAAGGAATATTTCATTTGTATTGTTTCACTTTAAGCATTACTAAAAGCACTGCTCCTGAAAAAATGATTTAAAAGCTTTATTTTGCATTGATACTTGTCCCCTAGGGCAGAACCCAGGTCCCCATACACTTTTTTATGGCAATAACTTGCCATTATAAGCATTTTAACTGAGCACTTTTGATTTTTTCATGTCATTGTCCCATAGACTGATAATGTTCGCACAATTTTTTTGTCTGTTCGCATGTTCTGGTGTGAACCGAATAATATTTTTTTATGATCATGTCTATATGATTTATTTGTGATTCATCTTTGAGTGCTGCACTTTCGCTATATCAACAGCACTAGAAACCTGCCAGTGGTTCTAATCTCTGACCATTCTATCCAAATCGGAAATAAAGTTTGACCTTTAGTGATACTTTAACTTTGCATTAAAGTGGTTCTGTCAGGATGGGCATGCAAGTAGACAAGATGGTTCCTCTGGGTGGACTTATGCACATCTTCACAGGCTAATCCACATTCTTTCTCGTGGACGTAAGAATTGGGCATGTACTCATGCACATGCATGCACCAAAGCACACATCTGTGCACATACACGTGTGTGTCGTCATGCTCACACGCACCCATGACAGATAGTGGTGCCAAATAGGCTTCTTAAACAGAGCCAGTACTTCAGTTCAGTGCTCCTTCGTCTTCAGCCTTCTGTGTGTCCTGAGAACCTGTGATCCTGTATCCTGATGCCAGTCTCCAGTTGCTGACCCCGCTCGTCTTGACTACTCCCTGAACTCTGCTTGTACTGACCTTGGTTTGCCTTCTGACCACCACTTCTGCCTGCTCCATTTGCTACTGCTCCACTTATTGGCTCCTGACCAAGCTTGTACCTTGACCATGCTTTTGTCTGTGCCCCTGTATCTGATCTGTCCTGCCAGTGTATAACCCGGCCTGCCTGACTCTGCTATTCCTCCAGCTGTCATCAGGATTTGCCTGCCATCTGGCTGTATCTGCTTCTCCACTGTCTACTACCAGTATATGTCTCACCTGCCTTCTGTTGCCAGTACCAGCCTACTTCAGTTTTATGATCACCAGCTGTCACTCAGCCAGCCTGCTTCACTGAAGACCACTGGTGACTTCCTCTGCCAGGCATGGACACCTGCTCTGCTAGCAAGACTTATAGGCACTTGAGCCACTCTGCATTCCTGTGTCTTCTGTTCACACTATCAGAGACCCTGAGTCAGAAGTGTAAGAGAGGCCTTCCTCATCATATCAGGCTCTGCTACCAGGTACGTGATAGGTTGTAAACCCTTACATATACCCAGTGAAGTGACTATCCTCAGGTGATACACAGAGATGAAACAAACCCTCCTATATAAGTTGTATCTGTCTATCTGCAGTCCTCTCTTCTCTACATCCAGTCAAAGTGCTGAATATATAAGGTAGTGTGAGAGAGTTCAGAAAAAAGGGGGCAGAGAGTTGAAGTTACACTCTGCAGAGCTTAGTGAGGAGAGGTCTGAGAGCTGTTTGGGGGAAGGGACATACCCTCTTCACACAGCTCACAGGAACAAAGCTGAGGTTGTCAATCAGCTGGAGGTCCATCCCTGTGATCATTTTTCGCTTGTCAGGAAAAAATGTTAGAAGTGGTTCATGCAGAGGAACAAAGTAGCAGACAGAAATTACACTTAGTGCTTTTAATTGAGACAAGTACACAGTAAAGAAGGATATGCTTTGTTCAGATTTCATGTCTGAGGTTTACAACCACTTTAACTTCCCGACCACCTTATGTATTTTTACTACTGCAGTGTGACACGTACCCGTAAATCGCTGTTTATAAATTTTGTGGGAGAGTGCGATGTGTGCTCCGTGAGCATGCCCGCAGGTCGGGCGGACTCGATGTCTACCGACGACCCACGATGGCCTGTTAGAGAGGCAGAACGGGGAACCGCCGAGGTAAAAACTACGGTTTCCTGTTCTGTCAGGCGGCATGACAGATCTACTGATCCCTGTACTTGCCCCTGTTAGCCCAGCCCCCATACAGTTAGAACACACACAGGGAACACAGTTAACCCCTAGATCGCCCCCTGCAGGTAAACCCTTTCGCTGTCAATGACATTTATACAGTAATCAGTGTTTCTTTTTTTAACTGTGATCGATGTATAAATGTCATTGGTCCCAAAAAAGTATCAAAAATGTTCGACATGACCGCCACAATATCGCAGCCCCGCTAAAAATCACAGATCGCGGCCATTACTAGTAAAAACATTTGTAAAAACACCATAAATCAATTCTCACGGTTTGTAAACGTGGCAACTTTTGCACAAACCAATCAATATATGCCAAAGGATATATATCAGCCTAAACTGATGAATACATTTGTTTTTTTTTTGGATATGTATTATAGCAAAAAGTAAAATATATTGTTTTTTTTTTTCAAAACTGTCGCTATTTTTTTGTTTAAAGCGATGAACAGAAGTGAAGTAGAGTTGATCAAATACCACCAAAAGAAAGCTCTATTTGTGGGGAAAAAAAGATGTTGATTTTGGGGTACAACATTGCACGACCGCGCAATTGTCAGTTAAAGTGATGCAGTGCCGAATCGCAAAAAATGTGGAAGTGGGAAATCCTTCCGGGGCTGAAGTGGTTAAAGTAAATAAAAAAAAGGGTGGTATGGAAAAACATGGGGCCCATCAGCACAGCTCTAATTTTTAGAGATACTGTATGGGTCCAATTTGTTGAGCCTCTTTTTTAAAGCAACCACACAGTGCTAAAGAAAGCATGAAAAGATATTACTAAAGCAAACTCACCATGCTTTTGCTAAGGGCATACAAGTCCATTATTCCTTGCAGGCTGGGTTGGTACAGGAGGGGAGAGGGGGGGAAAGGATTTTTTTACCTTAAAGTGGAATTGAAGTTAGGAAAGAAAATCCAATTACTGAGAAAGCTTTAAACTATATTCTAAAATTAAACCGAATGCACTTAATAATTGACCCTGATTTTCCTCTGTATGCTATAATAAATACCTCCCTTTTTGCTCCCCAACATGTTGAAGCTGGAAACATCTTTATTAGAGATGGGCCCAATGTTCAAACGAACATATAGGCCACTGGCGGGACGTTTGCCCGCTGACGAGTGCCCCATAATGCACTGCGTAATCACAGTGAATGGATGGCTGCTGATTGACCAAAGCATGCACCTGACCTGTATGCTTTGCTCAATTACAGCGCGATGTGCTGTGAGAGCCCTGATTGGCCAAAGGCAGGGTGCCTTTGGCCAATCATGGCTCAGGGGCCAGGGGCCCTTTGGGTCTGGTATGGATTTTAAGGGGATTTTAAGGGGAACTCCATGCCAATTTTTTTTAAAAAAATGGCGTGGGGTTCCCCCCAAAATCCATACCAGACCCTTATACGAGCATGCTCCCTGGCAGGCCAGGAAAGGGGAGGACGAGCGAGTGCCCCTGAACCATACCAGGCCTCTTGCCCTCAACATGGGAAGGGTGCCCCCCAAAGCACCTTGTCCTCATTTTGATGGGGACAAGGGCCTCTTCCCGACAACCCTAAGATGTGGTTGTCAGGGTCTGCAGGTGGGAGGCTTTTCGAAATCTAGAAGCCCCCTTTAACAAGGGGGTCCCTAGATCCCAGCCCCCCCCATGTGAATGGGTATCGGGTACATTGCACCCCCACCCATTCACCACAAATGTGTGCAAAAGTAAGAAACACAGTAAACAGTTTTTGACAAGTCCTTTACTAAAAAATAAAAAAAAAATTGTGTCCCTTGATGTATCCATCGTAATCATGCCGCCCGCCAGACTGAAAAATAGAAAAAAAGAAAAAAAACGCTCCACCCCCTGGAAGGCCTCCCAGCCATCTGCTTCCTCTCTGCTTTGACATCTCTTATATAGGCAAGGGGTGAGGCCACCCAGCTACATCATCCGGTAGCACCGTCCCTTCTGACATCACATGACATCATGTGACATCACATCATGTGACATCAGAAGAGGGCGTTGAAGTTCCCCTTAAAATCCATACCGGGTTTTGAAGGGCCTGGTATGGACTGGGAAGGGACCCCACTCCATTTTTTTCCTTTTTTTAAAATCTGTATTGCCAGGTGCCGGAAATACATTACAACCGCAAGCAAGTTTAAATTACATTTTTTCCTTTAGAAATGTCATTATTGCTGCGGCATGTTCTATACATCGCACAGATGTGCCATGATATTTAAAGGAATATTTAATTTTTATTGTTTCACTTTAAGCATCATTAAAATGACTGCTGCTTTAAAAACTATTGTTTTAAAACTTTTTTTTGATGCATGTCCCCCAGGGCAGTACCCAGGTCCCCATACACTTTTTATGGCACTGTGCCCTAAAGCATTGGCTTTCTCTGCTCTCTCACTCCTCACAGGGCAGATTGATAGCAGTGGGAGTCATTAGCTCCTGCAGCTGTCAATCAAATATTGTGATGAGGGAGCAGGGGTTGGGGTGAGCCACACTGACTGTGTCAACAAATGCAGACAGCACAGCTTGGGATCAAGCCTGGTGGTGCACCTCAATAGAAAGTGGCTTTCTATGGTGGCAAGCTGAGAAGAGAAGGAGCCAGGTTTGCTGGTGGGAGACCCGAGAAGAGGAGGATCAAGGCTGCTCTGTGCAAAACCATTGCACAAAGCAGGTGCGTATAAAATGATTTTAAAAAAATAGGTTTACAAGCACTTTAGGTTCTGCTTTAATTCTCATAGAAAAAAATAGCAAAAAAACAGCAGATGGGCACAAATCCAATCCTTTTAGTAAATTATAATGTTGACAGTATTTATGATTACTACTAAAAACTTTCATCTGGCTCATTATTTTGTACAACTATTCATAACTACAATGATCACAAGATGTTTTATTTTTAAAAAAATGAGACGTCAGTCTACAAACTTGTTACATTAATTTATCTTAGATCTAGCCAGCAAAAAAATGGAAAAAGAAGTAGTAGAATTTTGAAATACTCTTTTATCTTAGAAATCATTCATTTCAACTCAGCCTCCTGGACAGTCTTTTAAAACTGGAAATAACTAATCATTTATCATCACCTACACCAGATTTCAGGCCCCCAATAACCTCATTCAAAGGCAATGCCATCTGTTTGATATACTCAAGGACAATGAAAAGCTGAAAATGTGCCATCCCTTTTGCCTTTTAACTCTCAATTTCCCGGTTACATATTGGCATATAAAATCAATGAGGATTTTAGGCATTACAGTGATAATATACTGACTGTAGTTAGCTCAAGTAAGTGTAACGTGATATTTTTACATAGGGTAATGGAATAGCAAGAATAAAGCAAGTATAATCTTTTCACTTTTTGTTGACAAAACAGTTATGTAATGGAAAGGATGCAACAAGCTCCAATTTTCATCCAATGTAACCTACTTAACCATTTATGCCCCATAGCCCTTTTTTACACTTGTTGTTTACAAGTTAAAATCTGTGTTTTTTTTGCTAGAAAATCACTTAAAACCCCCAAACATTATATATTTTTTTTCAAATACCCTAGAGAATAAAATGGCAATCGTTGCAATACTTTTTGCCACACGGTATTTCAAGCGCAATTTTTTTTGGGAAAAAATTCACTTTTTTGAGTTAAAAAATAAAACAACAGTAAAGTTAGCCCAATTTTTTTGTATATTGTGAAAGAGGATGTTATGCCGAGTAAATAGACCATACATGTTACGGTTGAAATTTGGCGACAAACTCCGGTACTTAAAAATCTCCATAGGCAACGCTTTAAAAATGTTTAACAGTTACCAAGTTAGAGGTGCAGAGGAGGTCTTTTGCTAGAATTATTTCTAGTATTGCGATCGCGGCAATACCTCACATGTGTGGTTTGAACACCGTTTTCATATGCTGGCACAACTTACGTGTGCGTTTTCTTCTGAGTGAGCTCGCGGGGACAGTGGCTCTTTAATTTTTTTTTTTTAATTTATTTTATTTTATTTTTTTTTAAAACTGTTCCTTTTAAAAAAAAAATCTGATCACTTTTATTGCTATCACAAGGAATGTAAATATCCATTGTGATAGTAATATATGGTGATATATGGTACTCGTTATGGAGGGATGGAGGGTCTAAAAGAACCCCCATCCCTCCTTTGCACTTCACATTATTCAGATCGCCAAAAATGGCGATTCTGAATACTGTCATTTTTTTTATAAACCGGCACCGTTGACCGACGAGTAAACCGGAAGTGATGTTGTGACGTCACTTCCGGAAGTGTACAAAGGAGTACTGATCGAAGCTGATTCCGGCTTCTACAGGGACTCCCCACAGCCGGCAGATGTGCGTGATAGGAGCTCCAGTCTCCTGGTGTGACGGGAGAAGAGTACAACGTACGGTGGCGGGGGGATGTCCCTTTCCACTGCTTGGGATAACAACCGTGCAGCTCCCGAGCCGGATCAGCCATTATCACCGGATAGCTGGTCGCCTGCTCTAAGAAATGGTACCGGGGTATAGCCTGTAGCTGCAGGCTATACCCCAATACATCCACTTAAAGCTGCGTCATTTATAAACAGTGATTCGCATTAAGTGGTTAAAGTGGAACTCAAGTTCCCTTTATACTTACCTCCCCTCCAGTAATGCAACATCTGTGATCAGTCTTACGTCTTCTGGCATCATCAGTTATCTTGATTATCTGGCCCTGGATGATGTAACTCCCACAAATGCCCAGGGGAATTAATAATCCTGACACCAAGGCATGCTAACAACATACATGGAGCACACATGTGAAGCTCAGTGTACATTTTAAATACAACTGCAAGGTGGCAGGTAAGAAGGTTCTTCTTACCTCAGTCCTCCTCTTGTGGGGTCCCCGTCAGCTCTCCTGGTCCCCCCCCCCCCCCACCACAAGAAGCCAATTTCTACAGAGAAACATGAGTGGGCTTGCTTCTGTGCCATGCTATTTGCATCTATTCAGACACACAGCCTGGCTTGGTCCTGCTCCCCAATCTCTGCTCACAGGTTTTGACTGACAGCAGGAGAAGCCAATGGCTCCCACTGCTCTCAACCAAGCCTGTGAGAGCAAGGAGAGCAGATAAGAGCTGTTGCAGATGTAAGATCAGGCTTGGGTGGGTTTTGGTGGTGGGGGGTTGGCTGCAGGTGGAGCTGCATGTAAAATATTTTTTACCTTAATGCAGAAAATTCATTAAGGTAAAAAAATCTTTTACCCTTACAACCACTTTAAAGGCTAGTTCACACCACAATCTCCATCATTCAAACATGCGTGTTTATATATTTTTTAATGAGGTTCTGATATATTTTTAATACAGTTGTAATGCATTTAAGTGCATTTTTCCTTTTCTCATTTGAAAACATATTTATCTTTAGGAGTATGATAGCTTATATGTGCATCCCTGAAAAAAAATTCATGCTGCTGTACCATTTTTTGTAAAGCACTGGAACTGGATGCAATGTTGTGAACTAGGGCAACAGCAAAACATTGATTTCTCTGTGCATGCATTTAGGACTCATTTAAAAACCTCAGTTGAAAACATCTGGTAGGTACAAGCCCTTCAAACTATGTTGTCAGTGAATGAATAGATAAAGATCAGAGAATGTATGTTAACATAAGATGGCTAAACAAAGAAAAATACACGCATAAAATACTAACCTTTACTAGTAAAAATGTGGATTCAGGATTTATTCCTGTGCTGATCTGACCAAATACTAAGGGTTAATAAATTAGCTGAGAGATTTCCACTGAAGAGGAGGACCAGACAAACTAATATAATCCTTCTCTTCACTGGAGATTACATAACCAAATACCTACATTTTCAGACATGTGGCCAGAATTGAAGAGAACATATAGAAGTATTTTCTCCAGGACAATTAAACACATCTTTTTTATTATTCATTATTTGTCCATCCAACAAGGCCATTAACACAGCTTCATATTAAATGTGAGCACAGATACACTTAATTAACATTTTGCTTGCAGCTTGGTATTTGGTGAATGGCACATTCATTAAATTATATCATGCATAATTCACATACATTTGAGCCATTGTTTAACATCAGATCAGTTATGTAAGGACAATGAAGGAACTAAAGACTGAAAATGGACCTATACCTAAACTATAGTTTGGCTGCACAGTGGAGATTCAAAAGCACCATTTAATGTGACAAAGCCAACAAATCCTTAGCATATAACTACAAATGAAAAACAGCAGAGCATGTTTGCACATGTGACTAGCCTAGCTACCTCTTCTAGTTTACCGAAGCCTATCGGTTTTATATAATCAAAGATATAGCCTCCCGTTTCTGGTCACTGGATTGCACTGATGGTAATGTAATAACTTTAAACTACACTTATATGGCAGCTGCCTCACATCTTTAAGTGTTCTTTAAGACTGTGTCAAAATGTACAAGAAAAGGCCTTTTCAGACCTAGGGATCTGCTTAGTATTTGCGGTTATGGTAATAATAAGCAGACATAATTTAAATTATGTATGGATGTGAAGTTTTGTTGTTTAACCAGTTTGGACAAAAAATATTCTTAAAGTGTTTCTTTAGGCAACTTTGGGATTTTTAAAGGGCGCCATGACAGACAAGAAAGAAAATACTACACCTAGAGACAAAAAACCCTTTTAGAGCTATGTACCCACGATATGTGCTACAAATTATAAGCCTCTTTTTTTACAAGTGTACAAAGCAGAAGAATTTTAATGCTTATTTATTTACAGCATTTTATTTAAAAAAAAATGTTGCTATAAGTAGCATGCACTTTCAAACATTCTAAACGCACGCAGTTCATTAAGGCAAACATAATTTGTATTTACCCAAAAAGGCTTTTTCTTCTTATTCAACACAACTGTCTCTACAACTGTGACCAGACACACCAAAATCTGAATATACAATTGCTGTACAACCTTCTTTAAATTTGTAAAACTAAAACCAACCTAAACTATCCATTTATTTTGTATCAAATCCTACAAGCTCTTAGATAGTGTATGCTTTTTGGTACAGTGTGTGGGTGTATCAGCAGAAGTGTGTTCCCTATGGTAACTGGAGGTCACTAATATTTTATCAGCATACAGGGTCCTTTTACAAAGCTCATTAACCCTTGGCCCACTAGAATAGCAATGTCTACCAAGGGCTAGAAATCCCAGCAGACTCCAGGCAAAACTTTTTTTTATATAGTTTTGGGTGAATAGGTAAAGATTAGATTTTTAATTTTTTGGCTAATGGCAAGATTTAATCATACTTTCTGTTTTGAATAAAAAAGAGATTTTCTTAGAAGTCCACTTAAATGTGTTCAGTACTATAATCCTAATAAACATTAAAGCATTCTCTTAAACAATCTCAGATAATATTCATTTGAACCTCCTTTGTACTGAACAATTTGTTGCTGAAACAGAACAGCTTAATGTAAATTATTTTATCAGTATGGTTTAACCACTTCAGCCCCGGAAAGTTTTACCCCCTTCCTGACCAGAGCACTTTTTGCGATTCGGCACTGCGTCGCTTTAACTGACAATTGCGCGGTTGTGCCTAAACGAAATTTGTGTCCTTTTTTCCCCACAAATAGAGCTTTCTTTTGGTGGTATTTGATCACTGCCGCGTCATTTCTGATCGCCGCTATAAACAAAGAAAGAGCGACAATTTTGCAAAAAAAAAAAAAAAAATTCTTACTTTTTGCTAAAATTCAAATGCAAAAAAAAAATATAAAAAAACATATTTTTCATCGGTTTTGGTCGATTTATATTCTTCCTCATATTTTTGGTAAAAAAAATCGCAATCTGCGTTTATTGATTGGTTTGCGCAAAAGTTGCCGCGTTTACGGATGATGAGAATTAATTTCTGGGGTTTTTATTTTTATTTTTTCTTTACTAGTAATGGTGGCAATCTGTGATTTTTAGCAGTACTGTGATATTGGCGTGGACATGTCGGACATTTTTGACACTTTTTTGGGACCAATGACATTTATACAGTGATCAGAAGTTTACATCGGCGGTTCCCCGCTCTTTGACTCTAGCAGCTCATCGCGGCTCGCCGGCGGACATCAGGTCCGCCCGAGCCATGGGCACACTCCTCCGGCACTAGCTCGCCCCCTAGCTGCGCCTGTGCAAATCACCACTTTTTTACGGCGATTCGCGATAAGCGTCCACACCGCCGCAGTAAATATACTGCATGCGGTGTGGAACCGGTTAAATTGGTATTAATCCCCAAAACAAAAATGTAATATATTGCAGATTATCAATTGTTAGATGTGGCGGCATTTGTTGTTTTTTTTATGGCTTTTTTTTAGGCTTTTATTTCTTTATTTTCGCCTAATGATCTGATCAATCAGTTTTTTTATTTTTCAGATTTCTTTTACAGATTAAGCTGTCCAACAAATGTAACAAAGACTGAGTCAAGCCATTTAATACTGGCAAGTATGCTTACATTGTTAAGCCTTTATTTATTAACATAAAACCATAATATCAAAAGTGTTACATGGGGTTCAGCTTTAAATTGTTAGTCAAGTTCATCTAAATCTGCTAGTATATCTAACACTACCCCCTCCCTAGACTGATAATGTTGCTGTTGTTGTAGATGATTTTAAATTCACACCTATCCCAAAAGAGAAGGTTTCAGGTACACCCACATATAGCATAATGCTAGAGAAACTGACATGGACACATCAGTGCCTGTATTGCAGTTTCTATTTATTTTTGAGAAACACTCTATATTTATGACCATTAATAATGCATTTTAGGTGTTTTAGAGTGTTAAAAACCTATTAATTATGTTATTGCATATATTAAGAAATCAACAAGGAAATGTTCTAAACTCAAAACTATGTCTTTTCTTGGCTTAAAACATTCATTATCAACAGGATGTAACATAAGCCATGCCACATATTACTAAAATAAGAAAACAAGAAAACAAGAGTTAGACTTAAACATGCTAAAGGTTAGTGTTCATCTTGTATGATACTTAAAGAGGTGCTATGAATGTCCATAATATCTTCAATATAGTCCAAAATTGTCTCTGTTGCTTCTCCATGCAAAGTGGATTTAAAATAGGATGAAGCGGATCCACGGACACAGTCCCATGTCAAAATCTGACATGCAGGTAAGAGCAAGATGCAATCCAGATGAATAGTGCTGTGTTTGGAACCATGCACTGCTCCTGTCTGCATGGAACTGTGTCTGGGAAGCTGCTGAATCTGCATCCACGTCTATGGCCTGCCTGGGTGCAGCTCTGAGATAGATGCAGAGGCAGCAGAAAGATGCTCAGCGCAGAGGCCAGGTCTCAGTGCCCATTGGAATGAGCCCTTAGACACAAAGTATGTTACTAACCGGATCACCAGGTGAAAAGAATGGAAATAAAGGCTAAAAAACTAAAGCAGCTATCACATTTAAGGATTGGTAAGTTGCAATATATTACATTTTTGTTGTTGGGCCTAATACAGCTTTAATCACTTCAGTGACAGACTGTGATACCCCTTTAATACCATGCCATTTTTAAGTTTTCAACACTGTGATAGTTTCACACAAAAGATACAGATAGAGCTTTCTTTCTAAGGTATTTAGTAACCAACAATACCAACAAAAAAAGTTTCCATTACTTCCTGTTATAAAATATAGCAAATTAAAAATGCCAAGAAAGTTTGAACGCTGCCAAAATTACCCTTTTTTGGAAAGTTGACACTGCAAGGTGATCACATTTTATAAGCAATTCCTTGGAAATGAAGAAAAATACTGCTATTGAGGAGGTTAAAATGTGCAACTTGGCAATGGTGCAGTGGATACATTACATTGCTAAAGGCTCCGTATTTTCCCTAATAAAAAGAAGAGGTTTAGGTTTACCTGCACTGTGCAAATATATTGCACACAGTGGTCCCTCACCTCCTCCACTGGGGCCCCCCCTTCTCTACTCCCCTCCTCCTGAGAAGAGCTGAGCGTGTCTATAGAGCACTGTTTCTCAACTCCAGTCCTCAAGGCGCACCAACAGGTCATGTTTTCAGGATTTTCATTATTTAGCACAAGCGATTTGATCAGTTTCACTGCCTTGGTAATTACCACAGCCATTTCATCTGAGAGAAATCCTGAAAACATGACCTGTTGGTGAGCCTTGAGGACTGGAGTTGAGAAACATTGCTATAGACAGACACAGCATGGCTCGGGCATGCCCCACACTCCCTCCTCACAGGACTTGATTGACAGCAGCAGGAGTCAATGGCCCTGCTGCTCTCAGTGGGCCCTGTGACATCATGCAGAAAGGAGAGAAGATCTGCAGCTGAGCAATGCACTGGAACAATACAGAGCTCATTTAAGTGTTTAGGGAGAGGGGAAAAGAAACAGCTAGTGAAAGGTTTTTATCTTAATGCATAGAATGTATTAAGGCAAATAACCTTTTGGCTTCAGAACCACTTTAAAAGAGAATTATAGGTTTTTTTTCCCCTATTATACTTCAAAGAGTAATACTAACACCGCTCCAGGCAGAAGATTATAGCAGATCAAAGTGGGTGCTATCCCCGGTTCTCCTCCGCCATACACAGAAACATAGTAAACAAGATGGCTGCACATCACAATGAGGTGCAATACTGATCCAAATTCCTTTATTGGCAGTGTACCAGGTGAAATACAAGGAGAAATGTAGACGCGTTTCACATGGGTATGTGCTTGTTCAGTGTGAAACGCGTGTGAAACACATCTCCATTTCTCCTTGTATTTCACCTGGTACACTGCCAATAAAGGAATTTGGATCAGCATTGCATCTTGTTGTGGTGTGCAGTCACCTCATTTACTATCCCCTATTATACTTACTAGGTGGATGCAGCAATGGTCTGATGCTGCATCTTTCCCCCGGTGCTTCTACACTGAGAACTGAGCGATCTAACACCACCAATTGTTCATTCTCACAGCTCCCTGAGCAGAGAGCTGCTGACTGTCATTCAGCAGCTCTCCGCTCTGCTCCCCCATGCTCACTGGAGTGCTGAGCTGCGGAGAGGCAGGGAGCGGGCATCTCAGGCTCTCAGCGGCTCAGGGTGGCACCTGGTGGATCCAGAATCCCATTGTCGTGATGATGTGGTGCCTGGACGGACATCCGTGACGTCAGCAGAGAGCCAACTTTAGTCCGCTCTCTGCTGAAAAGGTGTCATAGGAGTGCGAGACAAATTGCACTCCTGTGATCCATATGAGAATCCCAGCCAAACTAGCTTTGGCTGGACTTCTTTAAATGTACAGTACAAGTCATACACAGAGAGAGGAAGAGGTGAAGGGGTTAATGTGCAGGTCACATACCATGGGCGTATTGAAGGGGTTAATAATCAGATGTTCAGGATAAATTAGGCAAAGGGATTAATAACATGTCACCACAGAGACACAGGAGATCAGATGTATAGGGGAGTAGGGGAGGTAAAAGAGTTAAAATCTGTTTACTGCAGAGGCTGCTACTGGAACCAATAAACTAATAAGTCATTTATTCATTTGCTTCAGCATTCTCCCTTTTCTTTGTGGCAAAAGAGTCTGACAAGAGCCATGGATGCTAGCGGGTACACTTGCCACCGGAGGGCTATTTCTGGGGTACTGTTTATAAATGGTAATAAACATCCACCACTCTAATTTTATTTTACAATATGATGATAGTAGGGTTTTAATGCTTTAAATCTCTTATTTCTCTGCATAGTTTGTAATTATACATGTATGGGGGAGCAGTCATGTACTACAAATCACCCAGAAAAGGTCCATCTAATTGAGCACTACAGACTATCTGCAGTATTCAATGACATGAAATTCACTCAATGCTCATGGTAGTCAAAGACCATGTGATCTTAGCCTAGGAACAGGAGCTCAGGACTTTTTCGACTTAAAACAATGAATTGTTTTGTACTTCATTGATCCATGTGATGCCTAAAGTAGACAGAAAGTCAAATAGAGTTATGCCTGTGTGTCTGTGCAAATCCAAAAATTCTGCTGAATCCCAAGAGCCATGATGTCTTTCTGCCGGCATCCATAGCTCTAAGGTGTTGTCAGCTGGGAGAAAGTTTATATACCAGTTGCAGAGAAAAGGGGATACAATTGGAGCTTTGTTGTCATGTGATCACATAGATAAACTTAAGAAAAGGGTGTTTACCATTGAGATTTATTAGAAAATGTATTGTATGTCAGGAATTGCAATGCAGACAAGGTTTAACAAGTCATCAATAGCTACCAACAGCCACAGGGAAAAATCATCAATATAGTAAATGAGTACACAATATATATATTCTGTATATATACTGTGTATGTGTGTGTGTGTTTGTTTAATCCTTCGTTACAATAGTTTTGCACTAAAAAATAATAATAATAATAATCATATCACACTGAATTTTCTAATATTCCTAAGTGCATTTTTTCACAGTTGTATTGGATTTCCCACTATTTTTTTCATTATCTTCCAGTGAAGAAAACCTCTGGAAAATAAACTCTGAAATCAATTTGAACACTTTATCAGTCCTAAAATAGGTTCAATAATCAGATAATTATTGATGTCTACAACGAACGTACAAGTCTGCTGATTACCCCTAGGCAATGCCTGTCAGTTTAACAAAACAGTTCATAGTAAAGGAACTATTTTACTTCCCAGGTAATAACTCAATAATTAAACACAGGTTTACAATAAAACAGGGAGAATTTTCAAAAGTAATAATGAAGTGACGTAAACTTCTTTGCAAAGCATAATGGCTACGGCATGTGTACAACCCCTCCGCCTGCCATGCTAGACTTTAGGTGGGAGATCAGTGGGAAGTAAAAATGCAGATCAGCCACTTACCACTTGTTTAACCGCTTCCGGACCAGACCACCCACCATACGAATACTGAGGCAGGGTGGCCCGGCTGCGCAAAATCATGTACCTGCGTGTGATTTTATGCGTGCGGCATAGGGTGCGTGCCGCTCCCACCTCAGTGGACACAGCGGGAGCCAATCAGCAGGTCCGGCGGCTGCGAAAGCCGATGGGACCCGCCGATCGTTCAGAGGAGAAACAGAACAATGGTCTGCCTATGTAAACAAGGCAAATCTCTGTTCTGTCAGGGAGCAAAAGAGAGATCTTGTGTTGCAGCTAAGCTGCAACACGGATCTCTCTTTTCCTTCAGTGCATCCACTCCCTCCACAGCTAGAAAGCACCTCATAGGGACACACTTAACCCCTTGATCACCCCTGGTGTTAACTCCTTCCCTGCCAGTGTCATTTATACAGTGTCAGTGCATTTTTTTTTAGCATTTTGGGGACATTGGTCCCCAAAAAATGTTACTTAGTGTTAGATTTGTCCACCGCAATGTCACAAATTGCTGATCGCCGCCATTACTAGTAAAAACAAAAATAAATAAAAAGTCGCTAAATCTATCCCGTAGTTTGTAAACGCTATAACTTTTGCGCAAACCAACCAATATACACTTATTGGGATTTTCTTAACAAAAATATGTAACAGAATACATATTGGCCTAAATTTATGAAGAAATTAGATTTTTAAATTTTTTTTATTGGGTATGTTTTATAGCAGAAAGTAAAAAATATTGTTTTATTTTTTTAAAGTGCCAGTCTTTTTTTGTTTATAGCACAAAAAATAAGAGCCGCAGAGGTGATCAAATTCCACCAAAAGAAAGCTTGTGGGAAAAAAAGGCCATACATTTTATTTGGGGACAGTATTGCACAACCGCGCAATTGTCAGTAAAAATAACGTAGTGCTGTATAGCAAAAAATGGCCTGGTCAGGAAGTGGGTAAAACCTTCCGGATCCCAAGTGTTTCACCACTTGCCGACTGGCGTCTGACGGCGGCAAAGTGGCTCGATATCGCAAACCACCGTCATATGACGGCAGCAGTGATATCTCTCACTGTGAGTGCGCTGCCAGAGGCGCGCTCACGCGCTCACTGTGTTGGGGGGGCCAGGGAGCGGGTAGGGCAGACTCGATTGGCGCCGACTACCCGCAATGCCCCCGCACAGTGAAAGAACGGAGGTCTGTGTAAGTAAACACGGATCTCTGTACTGTTAGAGGGGGAGGGGCGGTGATCACAGGCTTCCTCTATATGGCCAGGGCAGCCCACATACAGTTAGAACACAGTTAACCCTTAGAGCGCCCCCTCCAGGTTAACCCCTTCACTGCCAATGGCATTTACACAGTAATCAGTGCATTTTTATAGCACTGATCACTGTATAAATGCCAATGGTCCCAAAAAAGTGTCAAAATGGTCCGACATGCCCGCTGCAATATAGCAGAACTGCTAAAAATCGCAGATCACTGCCATTACTAGTAAAAAAAATAAAAACCTCAGAAATTAATTCTCATCATCCGTAAATGCGGCAACTTTTGCGCAAACCAATCTATAAACGCTGATTGCGATTTTTTTTTGCAAAAATATGAGGAAGAATATAAATCGGCCAAAACCGATGGAAAAAATGTTTTTTTATATTTTTTTTTTTTGGATTTGTATTTTAGCAAAAAGTAAGAAATTTGTTTTTTTTTTTGCAAAATCATCGCTCTTTTTTTGTTTATAGTGGCGATCAGAAATGACGCAGAGATGATCAAATACCACCAAAAGAAAGCTCTATTTGTGGGGAAAAAAGGACGCAAATTTTGTTTGGGCACAACGTCGCACGACCGCGCAATTAGCTGTTAAAGTGACGCAGTGCCGAATCGCAAAAAGCGCTCTGGTCCTAAAGTGTGAAATCCTTCCGGGGCTGAAGTGGTTAAATGAGGCCTTAAACTCATACATTTATGGGGAGCAATTTTCCTACACTAACCTGATTGTCTCATTGAGACTCTTTTTATTTTTATTTTTTTATTCTCACTATTTATTACTGTAATGCAGCCAGGGTGCATACATAGTAATAAATATGGGTCTCTCTGCCCTGAGCTGCCAGCACATAGGAGAGTCAGATTGCAGTTTTTAGACAAAGCAGCTACCCTGCTCTCCATCTGTCTGACACCCCTCCCTCCACCTTTACATTGCTCCAATCAAAAGCTCTGTGAGAGCACTAACTAATTGATTGGAGCAGTGTTGGGTGTAAAATGGTTGATTCAGCCAGGCTTAAAATGACTGATTACACAGTGTATATCCTAACATCTCAGCAACATATCATCTGTACTTATCTAGGAAGCAAAATGCACGCATCTCACATTTTATACTTGCTATGGTTTACTTAGATAGAAATAGTTTTTCTTGGCCCAGGGAATCTTAACCACTAGACAAACTTATTCTTGAATAAAGAACTGCAGGGAAAATTTGAAAAATCACCTTAAGTTGAATGGACTTTTGAAGTAATCATAGATTCAGTTAAGTGTAAATGACATACATAGACGCTAACAACCTTTCTTCTCTGTGTTAAATTCAAAGCCGGGCTCCAGGAAAGCTAAAAACCCTCCCTGGCAGTGGTGGCTGTATTCACACTGCAAGGGTTAACTGCTCGTTTATGTCTAGGAAACTCAAATCAGTTTTACTTACCAAAATCAGTTTTGCTTCTCAATGATGAACCACTATACAGGGAGTGCAGAATTATTAGGCAAGTTGTATTTTTGAGGAATAATTTTATTATTGAACAACAACCATGTTCTCAATGATTCCAAAAACTCATTAATATCAAAGCTGAATATTTTTGGAAGTAGTTTTTAGTTTGTTTTTAGTTGTAGCTATTTTAGGAGGATATCTGTGTGTGCAGGTGACTATTACTGTGCATAATTATTAGGCAACTTAACAAAAAACAAATATATACCCATTTCAATTATTTATTTTCAGCAGTGAAACCAATATAACATCTCAAAATTCACAAATATACATTTCTGACATTCAAAAACAAAACAAAAACAAATCAGTGACCAATATAGCCACCTTTCTTTGCAAGGACACTCAAAAGCCTGCCATCCATGGATTCTGTCAGTGTTTTGATCTGTTCACC
>BLSH010203700.1:482175-500144 GCA_018402905.1 Glandirana rugosa
AACGTAGTAATCACGGGAGCCAAAACAACCTGACCTTTTAACAAGCCTCATGTGGTACAATGGAAACAAAGAAAATGGACTTTGTTCCCCAGACTAAAAGATTTTATTTTATTTGTTTTAGTCCTTATTTGGTAGTCACACAAGAACCTAACATCTAGGTTTGGACGAACATGTGGAATCACATGTATTGTTTGTGTTAGTGACTTGGATGTGACACACGTCTTAATAATCCGTTTACTCATAAAACTGGTGTAGTAGGAGAAATACGTACAACAGAATGAGGTTCGACATATCCGAGCTTTCGGATGATGGTTAATTCGTATAATCCACTTTGGTAGTAGGCTTTCGAGCCTATACAGCTTGGAGTAAGACAACATGCATAAAGAGGATGATGTGGTCAAAATACTCATTTGCCTAATAATTCTGCACACAGTGTAGGTTCAGTGATTGTGTTTGTTATGTACACTAAGGTGTACAAGCAGGTTTGGATCTACAATCCAAGAACACACTGATGGTTTATTCCTGATTTTGTTTATTTTATTTTAGAAAATCAGACCCCTTGTTTCAGGTAAAAGAAACAAAGGTAACATGGTGTACTCCGAACAATTTTCCAGTCCAACAAAACCGAGGGCACTAATGATGCAAAGCAGATGGCTCCACTATCCCTGTTGCCTGAAGAAGAAGCTGATGTATGGGCTATGAAACATTGCTTGCCTGTGACTGTCAGAGAACTGCTGTGACACGTCAGACACATGCATGTGCATACTATTATCCATAGAATAGTGCACAGACGAACAAATATTCCCAGGAATGCGAACGCACATGAGCATGCATGCAAGCATGTCCACAGTCTTTATTGATGCCAGATGGCCTATTTAAAGGATGCTCTGACTCTTCCTAATCACTGACTGGTCTTCAGCTGCTTCCTTGTGCCCTATTTGAATCCTGCTTGATATCCATTGCTGACCTGGCTTGCCATTGACCTGACCTTGGATTCAGTTTATGCTTTTTATCATCGGTTCTTGACTTCGGCTTACTCCTGACCTTGCTCCTGTCTGATGCCTTTGTACCTCCCTGCCCACTCATTGCTAACTCCAGCTATCCTTCTGACTTTGCTTCTGTCTCCTGCTTGACTTCAGGTTTCCCCTGAGTACCAGTACTGGCTGCCCCTCATCCCAGCTCCAGTGAACACAGTGTGCTCTTTTCTCTAGTCCGTGGGGTGCTCCGGCAAACACGCATCCTGAACCTGCAAGCCTGGTGGAGTGCCCCTTTAACCTCGGCTGATCTGTCTGGCATCATCACAGTTCCTGACCTGATGTTCTGCCTGACTCACCCAGTCTACAACTCCTGCCACAAGCTCTGCAATCAACACCTACAGGCACTCTTGTTCCTCCTGTCCCTTGGCACCATCTGTTGCACTCTCTCAGTGGGGCCAGGGCTGGAGATTCAAGAGAGGCCAACCTTGTCATTTCAGTCTCCTATCAGGTACATGAAAGTAACTATTAAATGGTTCTATCTTGAGCATACAATGTGCTGATGCACTGAAGGTAAAACAGCACTTGCCCATGAAGTTCAACTATAATCCCACAGTGATCCAGAAAAAGGCAAAAAAAAAAATAAACATTTAAAGTGTGGACAAAAATCCTTCTTGATCCCCATTTACAACTGGATAACTCATTAAGTCAACACTGTACAATGTTATCCCTCATAAACCTTAATAGAAATGTATGTTTTGTGTACCTAAAAACATCCCTTTAAAAGAATTGTAAAGCAAACACATTGAAAAATGACTTCAATACCTATAAATAAATGTAACAACATTTCCACACAATAATACTAAATTTACAACATTTAATCAGCATTTAAAGTCCCTGCTGTAATTACCATTTAATTCACTGAATGTGTGGGTTACTAGTGGTGTTTGCATTGGGTACGTTCTATTGTGGTATTGTTGGTTAATGAGTACCTTTGTAAGATATCATATATTCTTCAAACACATACAGTAAAACCTCGGATGGCGAGTAATGCGGTTAACGAGCGTTCCGCAATACAAGCAGTTTTTTTTAAATTCGGACTCAGTTTGCGAGTGCTGTCTCGTATAACGAGCAGAATTTAGCCTCTGTGCATGCAATACCGTATGTGGCCAGAGGTGCGGGGGGGTGCTGGTGAGCCCTCGGAGATGACCAGAAGCATTCGGAAATACCAAACAGTTTCAGAGCATTTCCGAATGATTCCGAGGCTCACCAGCGCCACCACACCTCTGACCACACGCGGTATTGCATAAACCAGGTGCCACCTGACCTCTGACCACATACAGTACTGCATTGGCAAGCAGTGACTGTGGAACAAATTAACTGAGTTTCCATTATTTCCTATGGGGAAAAAAGCTTTGATATACGAGCGATTTGGATTACAAGCATTCTCCTAGAACGGATTATGCTCATAATCCAAGGTACCACTGTATATGGTTTGCAGTTTTAGAACACCTATATTGAGTTTAATTGGGGATATCAAGATAGCATTAAAAAAAAACTCATGTCATGGCTATTATTTTCTATTATAAACAGCCAAGTATATTTTTTTAGTGGAAAATTGATGCCTCCATTTTCTTCAGATCCCAGTCACTATGAAGATAAGACAAACAGTAGTTAAAAAAACAGTTATTATTATAGGAAACAGTTATTATTATGGACCTCATAAAACGTCATAAAACATTGTTTACGCAGAAAATGAATTTTCATTGCCGCTGACAGCCATGTGGACAAAGCTTTATTTCATTGTATTTATCAGGAAATCAATGGCCAAATAAAGTTTACAAAGCAGTGAAATATGTAAAGTTGAAAGTGCTAAGCTTGTGTAAACACAGACTGAAACAGTAGCTTTTAATTACATATCCAAAGTCCAAATGGCGATGAAAGGAGGTTATTTGTTAAGCTTCCATAGCAACAATCAGGCAAGAAACATTCACTGAAACTAACAGAGCCAATTTCAGGTAGAATCATTGTTTCATTGAGCTCAATGGGGAATTCTCAGGAAGCCTTGGAGACAAATGAGTTACATAGCAAAATTTCCTTCTGTGTCAAACAGAAAATATGCTAAGTGCTAAAAGAAGATTTTCCTGCAGCCAAAAACTAGAGGAAGATTTGTTTTTTTAATAGTTAACTCAATTCACAGACTAGAATAGTGATATTTTAGGGGTCCCCTGGCCTTTATGGATATAGTCCCCTCCTGGGGTACATGTGTTGCGCAAAGGCTTTGTTATCAAATGCGGTGCTCAGACTTTAAAACAGGGCGGCCCTCCAGCTGTTGCAAAACTACAAGTCCCATCATGCCTGTGGGAGTCATGCTTGTAACTTTCAGCCTTGCAATGCCTCATGGGACTTGTAGTTTCGCAACAGCTGGAGGGCTGCCAGTTTGAAACCCCTTCTTTAAAAGGTCTGCTCTATGAAAGCAGAAATAAGTCCTGCAGAAGGGTACCAGTTACACAGGTTTCACAACAGGTTTGACATGAATAAAGACAACAGTTCAAAATGGTGGAATTATGCAATGGTACAATGAAGTGAATAGAGCTGGTGTTCATGATCTTTACCACCAGTGAGAAGCTAAGCCTGAAATGCATAGGGCGAGTGGAGAATGATGTTGCAACTAGCAAAAAACAACAATTAATGACATAAATATCCTCAATATGTATTGAGATAAATAAGGTTAACTACTGGGGCACAACTACACTCTTTCACAAAGTCTATAACAAAGTCTGCTGGACAGTGGGGCACTTTGAATATAATTGTGGGGTGCTCAAGTTTGTGTAAAAGTATTTGCAATCTATAATGGAAAAAATATCTTTGCAAAGTGCCCCAAAAAGCTGACAGAAAAAGAATGGTAAGGCCCTGTTTAATCAAAACTCTGCTAGTGCAACTAGTGTCCCTGCAAGTGTAGAAAAAGTTTAGTACACACATGGAAGACCACAGGCTGTTTACCACTTCAATGTTCAGCAACTATCCTCACAAATGCAGTCTATCCTTTGTAGGAGAAAAGTGGAGGAGGAGTAGGTCACACCTTCTCCTTCCCTTGTGTCACACTCCATCTAAGCAGACATGCTCTCTCATTGCTTTGGAAGACTTTCAGGCTCCTGGGTTATGTCCTCAGGTCTCTGGTCACCTTTGCTAAGTGCCTAAATGCTTCCCCCCACAACCCCTGCTGACAGACCATGCTGTCCTCCTCTGGTTCACTGCCATTCTGCTTTTCTTAGGCTTCTGGCAGCTAAGTTTCCTTTCCCAGCCACCAATGCAATCAATCACAATCCTGCTCCATCTGACAATGCTAAATCCAGCCCACGAGTCCCTTTTTTCTCTCCTTTCCCACTGGCCTGTCAAGCAAATGGCCCGGGCAGAGAAGTAAACTGCCATGTGGCTACAAAAAGATCTGGGCTGCGTTGCTTCCACCTTGAAGAGGCCTCTGGCTAGGTTACACAAGCAAATCAGTTTGTAAATAGTTATGCTTTATAAATAAGCCAGAGGGGTTTTTAATTTGGCCAAGGCAAATTATTTCTGCACTTAGTGCTCCTAGGTACAATGTGGAAATATTCTCTGAGATAGACTTTCAATGCTACTACAGTATAGCATGATCTATGAATGTAAGTGTCATACCTTTTAATCATCCATCCATCCTCCATTTATGGATTGTTTCATTCATAGAAATTGTAGTGCGGCTTCTATGAATAGGGGAACTGGGAGGAAAGGGCAGGGATAGTCAGGTACTCTTGATGAGTGCCGAGGACAGCTCCTTAGTTACATTAACTCCTGCCGCACTGGAAAATTCTAGCGGCTAAGGTATGGGGCAATCAGAGCAGGAAGATTATTACTGAACTAGAAGACAGAAATACAAGGGGCACATCATACTGAAGGCCCCTTGAGCTTATTTTGTAAACACAAGTAAACTTAGGCTTTAAAGGAAGTTTGTCGTGGGATAAACATGGAGGATGTCTATATTGATTTCAACTTCTGAAAAAGTTTTGCCCCTCAGGTTTAAAGGCTAAGTTCACCTTTTGTAAAACACAATAAATGCACATGATTTTACAGGTAAAAAGTGTACATTTATTATTTTTGTACTATGGAGACTGCAAAGCATTGCACCCTCAATCAGTAAAGCGCAGGTGCAAAGTCAGGCTCTTGCAGAAGCTCCTGACAGCTGTCTGCCCATTCCTCCATATGGGCAGACAGTTACTCAGCTGCAAGAAGTGTCAATGAACTATAAGGATGCTGATGAGCAAAGGCCACGGTGCCAGATGGAACTTGTAATTGATCCATTCACAGATTGCTGTGAATGAATGATGCAGCTGTGTGGGCCGAGCCAGCAGCAGCACTGTTTTTAAAATGTGACAGTGAGCATGGGGAGAGGACCCCCCTCCAGTTGTAACAGCTGGCGATTGAGGGGTGAGCGGGGATACTTTATTAGTAATATGTGTCCATAAATATGGGTGTAACATGTTACTAAAGGGGAACTTATCCTTTAATATTTTCGGTTATTTGTCCAGAACAAGTTTAAAGGACTTCTGACTTCATTTAAACTTTCCTGATCTGCATACTTTTTACTGGGGCCATGACTCTGGGGCCAAAATATTGAATATAGTAAATCAGAATAACAGCCACTTATAGAAAGAAAGTCAGTGACAACAGCTACCATACTTCTCTCAATATTTAAAGCTCATAAGGGCCAATTTACTAATAGAGTATTACTATTGGCTTATGTTAACATAAAATACCTCATAAAATATATTTAGACAATATTAATTTCACCAGAACCTGGGTGGGATTCCATAGGAACACAGGTTATTAAAAAAATGAATCCTTTAGTAAATCATCTTGAAGGGGTCAATGCAATGCAATACCCCAGAGTCATAGAAAAAGAGCACAAGGGAGATACAATGTAATGTCCAGGACTTAAAAGAGAAGTATGTTTTTTTTTTCCCCCATTATACTTACCTAGGTGGATGCAGCATCGGTCCAATGCTGCATCTGTCCGTCGGCGCCTCTACGCTGAGAACCGAGCCATCAAACACTGCCGATGGCTCGGTTCTCATAGCTCTCTGCTAAAATGGGTCACAGGAGTGCAAAACGAATTGCACTCCTGTGATCCATAGGAGAAGCCCAGCCAAACAAGCTTTGGCTGGACTTCTCCTTTAAGCACATTTTACAGATTCAATGGTTCTACTAATCAACTAATAACAAGATAGAAAAATTCTACCCCTCAACTTAACAAAAAGGTTATTCACTGTGATTTTGTCTTGCAGCTGCACACTAAATTTTGCTGGATTCTGTTACTTTGTCATTAAAGCAAGACAGTTAATCAATATCAAAGCATAAAGAACATTGCAAAAATCTAACATTTTTTTACACTATGTCCAATGGTTGAAACAACAGAGATAACATTTTCAATCACTTTCCTAAAATATAAAATTACAGAAGTAAACCTGTATTGGAAATAATATTCAATACTGAACTATATGTTCACTAACAGGCATCAAAACACACTTGACTGTACATCTTTTGTAAGGAAATTCCTTTGTAAGTGCTGTCAGGGTTTCCTGAAATACTCCAACCTGTAGAACATGAGAAGAGCAAGTATGCCCCTCTTTCACCCCACAATGCATTGCTCATTGCCTAAATAACCTATTACCAGACCTGAGACTTTCCAGAGGAAGTAAGAAATGGGGGTTGATTGCTTATGCTCTGTACAAAAGCTAACCATAAGAAATGTTGGATCTCTATAGAAAATGTAATGTGTTCAAATACAGCCCATGTCTCATAATTCAATGCTTCAATAACTGGTGTGTATGTGCAATGATGCAGTAACAGGGTACTAAGGGTGGAAATGGGTTTACAGATTCTCATATTTGGTCCTGAATATTGCTTCTTTACAGACAATTCCATGTCATCATCATGATAGAGTTTATTATTCAAAAAACAATGTCAAATAATGCTTTATCCATTGAAGAAAGTATTCTTGTTTAGGGTAAGAACTATATTATTACAAAAGTGTTATTAATTGAGATGTTATAAGGCCCTAGTGTACATTTAAAATTAGGCCCAGAGCAGTTTAGCTGTCTTCAGCTGTCTCATATATTCTTATATAGCAGGGATATGCAATTAGCAGACCTCCAGATGTTGCAGAACTACAAGTCCCATGAGGCATAGCAATACTCTGACAGCCACAAGCATGACATCCAGAGGCAGAGGCATGATGGGACTTGAAGTTTTGCAACAGCTGGAGGTCTGTTAAATGCATATCCCTGTTATATAACATAGGTAGAAAAACCTAAACATTATAAATAACAAAACATATTTTTTTACATTTATAATATATTTACATGGCATGTATTCCTGAAAACATGTTCAAAGTTGGAAATTTGCTTACATTTACCAATAATAATTCAAAAAATAATAGAGATTTTGCTCTCACGTGTTAAAAGGTAGTCAAAAAGCAAAGCAGTAATTAATTAATATTAAAAATGCAAGATACCTTGAAAAAGAATGGACACATGGCATTTAAAACAGATTATTCCACCACTATATTGCAACATGATAGGCTCTAAACACAATAGCTATTTGTATAAAAAGCTGGATCTGAAGGTTGCATTCATAACTCTGCAGCTACATGTTACATACATTTTACATGTGCCTTTACAGAATTTGAGTTTTTGCTGGAAACTGCAACAAAAATGTCAGAAGCAACTTTTAATCCATCACACCAAAAAAGCATAAGTGTGAATGATCCTAAAGGACAAATGCTAGGGATCTTATATTTCTTTTTTCACAAAAGGTATATTTAGGGGAATTCTAAGGCGAAAACATTCTCTTTTCGCCCTTAGCAATCAGTCAGGATTTTTTTTTTTTAATTTTTAACCCTGAACAAAAAAAGTACACAGGGCATTTTCCTGCCACTTTTACCAGCGTCAGATGTTTTTTTTTTTTTCAGCTTAAAAATGCCTCTCCGTGTTATTTTATGTGTCCATGCACACATAGGCTTTTATCAGCTGTAAGTGGCATAGGCGTTTTCAAGCTGCAAAAAAAAAAACCCAGGGCCAGCGTGTTCTAAAAACCAGCGTTACAGCTGTAAAAATGTCTGATGCTGCTAAACACGGCTTAAAGCGGAGTTCCACCCAACTTTAGTACTTGGTCTTAAATGAAAGACCACACCTCCACGATGGACGGATTGGCCTCGGGGGGCCGATATTGCAGGCACCCTGGACAGGTAAGTGTCCTTTTTAAACTTTTTTCAGGGTGGAACCCCCGCATTAATGCTGGATACAGCGTTAAGCTGCATCAAGTGTTTTTTTATTACATGTCAAAATCAATTGTTCCCTATGGGAGCCATCTTAACTGATCCAACATGATCCATTGACTCGAATAGAAGTTGCATCATCATCATGATCTGACATTTGGTATGCGACTTGTGCTCTGAGGATCTTGAAGGGGAAACCTGCTGTATATGTATGTTGTGTAATATTTCATATACATTTACACCCGCACCAAAATTTTGTTAAAAAATGGTACAGGGACCCCCAAGACCTCACCAGACCCAAAGCACCCACCCCCCATGAGGGCATGTGGCCTCGCCCCCTTTCCTGACCTGCCAGTTTGCATGCTTAGATAATGGTCTGGTATGGATTTTGGGGGGACCCCACGCTGTTTTTTTATGTTGGTGTGGGGTTTCCCCTCAAAATCCATACCAGACCAAAGGGTCTGATGTGGTTTTGGAGGGGACCCCACACCATTTTTTTTTCATTTTGGCATGGGATTCCCTTTCAAGATCTATGCCAGACTCAAAGGGCCTGGTATGGATCTGGATGTGGGGCGCCCACGCCATTTTTAAAAAAAAATTGGTGTGGGGTTCCCCTTCAAGATCCTTAGAGCACAGATCACATGCCAAAAGTGAAATCATGATGATCTGACTTAGATGTGACTTACATTCAAATCAATGGGCTGAAAGTTGGTCATTAAGATGGCTCTCATAGGGAACTATTGATTTTGACATGTCGTGTTTTTATTTACAGCCACTTTTTCCTGCCATTGGTAGTGGTTTGCAGCTTGTTTTTTCTAATGCCCTGTGTGCATGAGGACTTGAACTTTCTTTCTATCTGTTTCATGTTTTTTGTTTTATATATATATATATATATATATATATAATTTGATGTCATATGGAATTTATATAAGGTGGAGCAATTATTGTGCAGTTTCACATGTTTTTGCACTTTCATTAATGTCTTTAGGGTGATTAAATCATTCACAATCTTTTTTCTTTGACTTTTAGGACAGTGCAACTATTCTAATCTAGCCTAGTAAATAGACCTCCAGCCACATGCATAAGTTTACTATAATCTGGAACTACATGCCACATTATACCTTGGAAAAGAACACTGAATTTTAGTACATTACAGGGATATTTTAAAAAAAAAATTATAGAGCCACTGTGACATTATCATATTATAGTAAATATACTGAATGTTTGAATTCTCTGGTTAAGCATTGTGAATAGAGCTCCAAGCCAGCCTGCAAGAGGACTAAGAAGCCTGGAGGAATAACATTTCAGTAATGTTGGACTGTCTTCCTTCAAAACATTTTTAGGAAATGATTTGATAAAACAGAAATCTAGATCTTTTTCGATTAACTATGCACTACAAGTGTGTAAAGACTGTAATGTGATAAACCAGATCAGGGATTTCATTTCACACCTATAAAAAATGTGCTGTAAATGCAAATCCCTTTTTTAATATTGACAACGCAATACTTTTATTTTTTTTAGGTGCATATATATATAGAAAGGGCAAAATCAAGGCCCACTCTTATGCCAACCAGTGCTAGTATTCAAGGGAGTTATGATGGCTATTATTATAATGGTATATCCATGTTAAAGTTTTAAGCTGAAGATAGCTATGTGCAGCATGTAGAATGGATGGACAAATGTGAATAAGATCAATTGCTAGAGTTCTCAGTGGGAATAAATCGAAATAATTAATAAACCGTTTAAATGATTAACTCTGTCACTACTGAGCCCTACCTTATAAAGCACAGAACCTGCAGAATCAAATCAAATTAGATGGTTCTACTAATTCTATATTCTGTGAAAGTGGCGCAAATGTTTATTCAACCTATATTTTCTAAAATGCACTAAAATCATTATTAGCAAACAAAAACAAAACATACTTCTTACTAAATCTAAAAGACAAAATTGTATTATAGAGTTAAATAATACCAAATATTTATAAATATTAAACTGTGCCTTTTGTGAAACTGTGAAAAACCTTGAGGCTGTCTTCTCGCCTATGCATTGTAATTACACAATATCACCAGTTTGATGAGTTTCAGTGCCATTCATTTTCAAAGGCATCCCAACACACCTTGCCAGTGTACCTCAACACATTTTTGTTTCAGTGCATAACAATGCACAGATGGTAAATATTTGTATTTTGCGGTGTGCTGCATGGGAAAAAAAGCTTTATGTTTGTTCATGTATTGTGGTGCTTCCAATTCAAAATGAATAAGCTGCCTTAGCACAGTGAACGTCAACACGTGAAATAAAGAACAGTAAAGAGACACTGTCATTTTGCCCTTTAAGTCCCCCACTGGCTCATTATTACCTTTTGAGCAATTCCCCACTGCTCCTTCCTCTGTCGCAGATGCCATCAACATTTCTGGTACTGGTTGCTGTCAGAGCCTAGAGGGAGAAAAGACCTCACCCCTTCCTTAAGGTGACGTGATCTTAGTGAATGGCCTCTAAACCCACTGTCACATGCTGCCCTATAAACTCTGGGCATTGAGCCAGCTAAAGAAGAAATATCAACACAACACAAAAAAAAATCCTTAAGGGACATTCAATAGGACCAAATGTGTTTGGCACTAGGTTACATTCTGATCTGTGCTGTGGTACCTGAATTAATGTGGTCACCAGTACCCCCTCCACCCATTGCTATTCAACTATACTGCTCAGAAGGGGATGAACATGTTATTCAGCACAGCAGGGAGAAGGTGTCAGCTTGGATCACAACACAAGCACTTACAATAGTAAAGAATTAATCAGCACTGCCAGGGCCATGTGATCTATCTGCCAGCTGCTAGTAAACATCCACTTTATAGTACGGTGTGAGCTGACAGGCAGCACAAACAGGAAAAAATATATATTTTTCAACCACAGCACATATAAAACAAGATTTTTTATGTTATGTTGACACTGTCACTTTGCACTGAATGGGCAAAACAATATTCCTAATGTGCCTGCTGTGATGGAAGGCACATGCCATCTCATTATTTTTTTTCAAGTGGACCTAAACTTTTCCTTCCTATAGGTCATCATTGATTAGTATTTACTATACTTCCAGGTGTTCACATGTTCCAGGTGTTCCAGAATTATCACATAGTAAACGATACTGCCAAGTGTATGCAACTAACCATATATTGCCCACTGGAACATTGATGTCTTTAGCACCAAGCTGGCAAAAGGTATTACTGCTCTTCCTCCTGCCCTGCCCCCTTAGGGTACTATTAGAGTCACGATTACTGTGACTTATTTGAACCCTCTTACTGCTCCTACTTAGGTCCCATTTATATTGTAGAGGATCTTCCAGTGATAGTAGGGACCTTTTTATATGATTATGTAAGTATATACCTTAGGGAACATATACCCCACAATTAAGGTTAAAACATTTACAGACTCTTTATATTTTTTTTTAGTTACCTTGTGTGTCCCCACATTCCAGCACATGAGATGTTTGTGGCTTATTGGGTGCTTTGGGAATTTGGGGATAGTACTGTTGCTTCAGCGTCTGTGGTGCAAGTGAGTGCTATTAATATACATAATATTACCTATGTTACTATCACAGTCGGATATATATGTATTTTAATCAAGATATGTTCTTATTTAAATAGACATTTCAAGCTTCTGAAGAAGTGACTTTGTGGTCGCAAAACATGTTGAGCAGAAATTTTGTACATACATGAAGACAAGCGCTATACCCAATTTGAAGGACTATATATGTGGATAAATTGAATGTATTTTCTATACATATACACATGGTATAATATCCTCTAGGGGAATGTATATTTTGTGAAAAAAACATTTTAATGTAAACGAATAAACTGCTAAAATATTTTCTTATACATGCCTATAAAGCCCATTATTAGCCTTTCTATCATCTTTTTATGTAATTTTGGGATGTGGCACATATGTAATAGTGATGTCCTATAGCCATCCATAGTCACAATAACCATTTCGTCTCATAGGCCCACTTTAAGTTTAACTCTCTATAAGCCATCATGAAGGATGAAAAAAGGAGATTATGGTAGATGCAGGAAAGATTCTTAGTTACAATCAATAGTACAATATGTACTAAAATTAATAGGAAAACATTTTCTACTAATACCCATAAGAAAAGCTTTTTGTGGTTGGAGAATACCCTCCCTTCATCAAATGTAGTTAATGATGTCAGCCAGCTGTATATACTGTAATTCTTCCTAATAGAATGCTTATCCTAGTGCAGAAATGAACTTCTAATTAGAGATGGGCTTTAAGTTTTGTCAAAAAAAAATGATCTTTTCATTACTGAGTAATTTCATAGGGTTGACCTTATACAGGTTATTATTTCACAAAGAAAACCATGAAGTTTGTAGCTCTGGGGTGCTGTCAGATGTCTGGAAAAAAACAGAGGTGTTTACTGATCAGGACTAATTATCTTCCACTCCAACTGTTTCACTTATTGCAGCAGTTTGGTCTGTGTTGTTTTATCCAAGGGAAAAGAACTTGAATGGCACAAGCTGCTTAAAGCTAGGGCAAAATTTCAACCGTAAACTTATCAGATGAAAGAGACACACATCGTATTTCCCACTTTAATAATACCCATGAAAGGTGTGAAAACTTGTATTAACATCAATTGAATACATATGGGATGATACAATCTCTGAGGAAAACAAAGGCATTTGGAATAATCAAAATAATTTGTATCACATAGCTACTATAAACCCGTGAAGACAGAATGTTTCCATTGAACAATTAGAAATCAAAATTTAAATTTCATAGTGGAGCCTATGAAGTTCATTATACTACACGAGTAGTTATTATTAATAAACTCCACACAAGCATATTGGCTAGATGGAGTAAAGTATATTACATTTTAAAATACTTACCTTAATGCTATTGTAGTTGCCATGCATCAATATTAGACTATATGCTTACTAGTTTTTGCATGCAGTGTTATTTTTGCCACATTACTTTGCAAATTTAACATTATTATGTATGAAATAGAATATATTTGTTATTTTTATATATTGTATTCAGAACTAAAAAACACAACTTTTAACATTTTAAAATGTGCTTTTAGTTGGTTAAATAGAATAATACTGCTTATAAATATTTAATTTGTACTACTTGCAGCCAACAAGTGGTGAGTGTGATGGTATTTTCAGAAAGCTTGTTTACTGCTATGCTGTGTATGAACTGAACATCCTTGGCTGTAAGTAAATCTGAAATACAGCATATTATATTACATACACACACAGCTAAAGGAGTTCGATTGAAAACAACCCCCATTCTTTTAATACTAGCAGAGAGTGGTGACATAAAGGTTTTTAATTTGCAGGAACAATAAACAAGCAGAGCTAGTGCTAGGTTTCCCTTTTAGAGTACAGAAACATATTTGTAAACTAAAGGACTTAAAGATGTACAAAAGATGGAAAGCATCACTTTGTAAACTAGTAAACTTTTATTTATATGTAAATAAAACTGCCCATAAACCATTAAATTACTGTATATTTCTATTGTACACAAAATTACATTCCTGGATATTGAGGTTTACATTGGCCCTGACGGTACCTTGGGCTCTACACTAGAAAACCCACAGCTGGGAATACCATACTATGTGCAGATAGCCTTGACCCCAAACCACTCATCAATAGCATACCATACAGTCCATATTTAAGACTTAAGCGGAACTGCTCCTCTGATACTGACTTTCAACAAGCAGCCAGTGACCTATTCTTTAGGTTACGCAAATGAGGCTATAGTCGACCGTGCCTCAAAAATGCATACCGAAGAGCCTGTCGCCAAGACAGACACTCTCTTATTTTTTCTAATAAATCTAAAACAAGTTCCCAGTCAAAGAGGGAAATTACGCAATATTCTAATCAGCATCAACAATTTAGGAAAATTTTGGTGAAATTTTGGCCACTCTTACTATCTGACCCAACAATTGCCCGTCACTTTAAGCCCTATCCTCAAATCCCCTACAAACGTGCAGGATCTTTGAGAGACCGGTTGGTTAGAAGCCACCTAAGTGCCCCCTGGAGCTCTCAGCCCTGAGACCTGGGGCACATTTGCATGTGGCAGATGCCAATATTGCCCTTATATGATAAATTCTAATGTAATTCAATTACCAAATGGACAAATACAAAAAATTAGACACAAAGTGACGTGTCTCTTTAGACTGGAGATTAACTGTATGCATTTCTTACAACATGTATTTTTACTGTTCTTGCTGTATGTATAAATTTTTCTTCTTCTTTGTGTTTATATATACATCAGATATGTAACGCTTGGTTCGTTAAGTCCCTGAGGAAGCCTTATGTAGGCGAAACATGTTGAAGGTCAGTATACGCCCAGGGTCGTTACAGTCAGAATTGCACCCCACTTCAATATAAACTTATGTTATCTGATTTTATTGTATCTTTGCAATAATGTACTAGTTGTATACTTGAGCATTATTTTTTAACTTGAGCACAAAATAAAAAGTGTTTTTTATCCAACTTATAAACTTGCAAGTTGTGTACTGCACCGTTATAATCCCAACATTCCATTTCCCCCCATTCCCACTCCCCTTCCCCCTCCCTATTTTTCTCTATAAACATTTTTGTAAATATTTTATTCTATCTTTTCAAGTGACAATATGTAAAAGAAATCCTGCGCTTGGGCTCACAGGTGGTGTGACAATCTAACTTATGCGACTTCGCAGACAGGTCTTTGGCACAAAACCACAGCAAAAATATATTATACAACTGCAGCGCAAAAGAATTCACACATGAAAAAGTCCACACATAAGAAAGTCCTATATAAGGTGAATCTTGGAGGTCTTGGACGGGGTCCTATATGCTCAGTAGAAGAGCCCACCACCGAAGGCACCACCACACCAAACTCCTTACCAGATGTTGTTGACCCCCTATTACGGAGGGTCAAAAAGCGCCTTGTTTTGTTATACTCCCACACAGGACTTTAACTTCAATGCTCAGATAAAAAGCGAAACTTCCCGTCAGCACAATCCACAACAAAAGGGGGAATTCCAGCTCTACTTTTCAGCTGTCAAAGTCCACTTAAATTGGGAACTCACCTGACTGTAAGACAGAGTGCTCATATGATTATTGATTTCCAAGCAGAAGACCGTCGTCATGTGACCGGGGAGATGGAGCGCAGTTCATGTAATTTCATCTGCTTGGAAATCAATAATCATATGAGCACTCTGTCTTACAGTCAGGTGAGTTCCCAATTTAAGTGGACTTTGACAGCTGAAAAGTAGAGCTGGAATTCCCCCTTTTGTTGTGGATTGTGCTGACGGGAAGTTTCGCTTTTTATCTGAGCATTGAAGTTAAAGTCCTGTGTGGGAGTATAACAAAACAAGGCGCTTTTTGACCCTCCGTAATAGGGGGTAAACAACATCTGGTAAGGAGTTTGGTGTGGTGGTGCCTTCGGTGGTGGGCTCTTCTACTGAGCATATAGGACCCCGTCCAAGACCTCCAAGATTCACCTTATATAGGACTTTCTTATGTGTGGACTTTTTCATGTGTGAATTCTTTTGCGCTGCAGTTGTATAATATATTTTCAAGTGACAACACTGAAGAAATTACATGTTGCTACAATGTAAAGTAGTGAGTGTACAGCTTGTATAAAAGTATAAACTTGCTGTCCCCTCAAAATAACTCAACACACAGCCATTAATGTCTAAACCACTGGCAACAAAAGTGAATACACCCCTAAGTGAAAATGACCAAACTGGCCCCAATTAGCCATTTTCCCTACCCGGTGTCATGTGACTCGTTAGTGTTACAAGGTCTCAGGTGTGAATGGGGAGCAGGTGTGTTACATTTGGTATTATCAATCTCACTCTCTCATACTGGTCACTGGAAGTTCAACATGGCACCTCATGACAAAGAACTCTCTGAGGATCTGAAAAAAAGAATTGTTGCTCTACATAAAGATGGCCTAGGCTATAAGAAGATTGCCAAGACCCTGAAACTAAGCTGCAGCATGGTGGCCAAGACCATACAGTGGTTTAACAGGACAGGTTCCACTCCTGACAGGCCTCACCATGGTCGACCAAAGAAGTTGTGTGCACGTGCTCAGCATCATATCCAGAGGTTGTCTTTGGGAAACAGATGTATGAGTGCTGCCAGCATTGCTGCAGAGGTTGAAGGGGTGGGAGGTCAACCTGTCAGTGCTCAGACCATATGCCGCACACTGCACCAAATTGGTCTGCATGCCTGCCGTCCAAGAAGGAAGCCTCTTTTAAAAAAGATGCACAAGAAAGCCCTCAAACAGTTTGCTGAAGACAGGCAGACTAAGGACATTGATTACTGGGACTATGCCCTGTGGTCTGATGAGACCACGATAAATGTATTTGGTTCAGATGGTGTCAAGCATGTGTGGGGGCAACCCGGTGAGGAGTACAAAGACTAGTGTGCCTTCCCAACAGTCAAGTATGGTGGTGGGAGTGGCATGGTCTGGGGCTGCATGAGTGCTGCTGGCACTGGGGAGCTACAGTTCAATGAGGGAACCATGAATGCTAAAATGTACTGTGACATACTGAAGCAGAGCATGATCCCCTCCCTTTGGAGACAGGGTCGCAGGGCAGTATTTCAGCATGATAATGACGAGATTGAAACCCTCTGGGTCTGCCTTCCAACCAGGGAGGGATCTTCCCTTAGAATTGGAATAGTATACAGACCCCCAGGACAGAGTGAAGATTATGATAACTTGTTGATTGATGAGATAACTCAAATGGCAATGAAGGGAGAGGTTTTGATTATGGGTGACTTCAACATGCCTGATGTTAACTGGAATTCTCAAACTGCTATTACAAGCAGGAGCAGGGATGTAATGGAAGCACTGAATGGGGTTTCTCTAAAACAGCAAGTAAAAAGCCCAACCCGAGGTGATCATATTCTTGACCTAGTACTGACAAATGGGGATCAACTGTCTGATGTTGAGGTGGGGGAGAATTTGGGTTCTAGTGATCACCAATGTCTTTGGTTTGATATTAAAACAAGAACTGAAAAATCATATACAAAAACAAAAGTTTTAGATTTTTAAAAGGACAAATTTTGCTGAAATGGGGACATTTCTAAAAAATGAACTGAAAGGTTGGAGTAAAATGACAGGAGTAAGTAATCAGTGGGCACTATTAAAGTCTAACACATACAACTATTAAGAACAATACCGCGCTTCTGGAATTAAGATGTGTAGCAGCTGCAACAAAAATAGTGCGATATTCCACCAAAAAAATTGTGCTATAGTAAAAAATTGTTGCGCTAAAATATTAGTGCTATAAGCAAAACATCAATGTGCATAGCTCAAATAATTGACATACAACATATTGTGCAAGTTATAAGCATAAAAAACTAAAATAAAGTCCAAAAATAATATAAAAAACAAAAATCCCGTGATAGGTGAAGAGTCAACCGTGGTAGGAAGAAACTGTAATAGAAATAATAAAGAATTGTCCCATCTAGAACTTTCAATGTAGTCCCAAGATAGATAACTCCAACTTCCACCACCATAAACCGTGCAGACACCTCCAGTGATAAGGTAAGGGTGAGTGTAAACTCTTACCAGATGCTGAGACCCGCTATCGCTAGCTAAGGTCTAACCACACATGCAGATATAGCCCTCTGCAGGGACCAAAAGGATAGCCGTTCAATCCTCAATTCTCCTAGGAA
>BLSH010203700.1:514541-542857 GCA_018402905.1 Glandirana rugosa
CTCTTCTAAATATTCGACACCCGCGACCCCCCCCCCCAGTAATATGAAAACGGTTCTTCTGCCCCCCCCCCCAGCGCCCACAGCTTATAAATCTTCTCTTTACATTAAAATATTGCCACTATATACCTGATCTGTATACACCACAGTCACGTGATAAACTGCAGGGTCTGTCCAGTGCTGAGTGTTCAGGTAGGAGGAGATTTCCACTATAGCCTGTATACACGCCCAGATGTGTGATGTCAATATCATGTGACCTGGCTAGCTCTGAGAACAAGGAAATGTTCTCTCCAGCAATAGAGACTAAACTGAGCATGTGCAGCATTACTACCCTCACTGTGTATTATCTGGCCTTGCCAAGATAGACTTTGCAGGAGGAGGAGGATCTGTCCATACAGGATAAAAGAGCCTTTTTACACAATGCAGAGGATTAACCTCTTAAGTTCCATAGTGAGTATAACAAGCAGGCTATGCTGCACATAGAGACAGATTTTACTGTTGTGGGTTGAGTAACACTTTAAGGTGTCAGCATACCAAGACATTTTGGACAAATTCATGCTCCCAACTTTGTGGGAACAGTTCGGGGATGGCCTCTTCCTGTTCCAACATGACTGCGCACCAGTACACAAAGCAAGGTCCATAAAGACATGGATGAGTGAGTTTAGGGTGGGGGAACTTGACTGGCTTGCACAGAGTCCTAACCTTAACCTGATAGAACACCTTTGGGATGAATTAGAGTGGAGACTGCGAACCAGGCCTTCTTGTCCAACATCAGTGCCTGACCTTACAAATGCACTTCTGGAAGAATGGTCAAACATTCCCAGACACACTCCTAAACCTTGTAGACAGCCTTCCCAGAAGCCAGAAGAGTTGAAGCTGTTATAGCTGCAAAGGGCGGGCCAATTCAAAATTGAACCCTATGGACTAAGACTGTGATGACATTAAAGTTCATCTGCGTGTAAAAGCAGTTGTCCCAGTACTTTTGAAAATATAGTGTATATATGTATATATATATATATATATATATATATATATATATATATACACACAGTATCCATATTATATATATATTTTTTTTCCCCTTGTTTTTCAAAAGACTAGGTGGAATATATCAACTCAGCAAGGAAATCTGAACTGCAGAAAGATAAGTGTTTGTAAATGAGACAGACTGCTGCTACTGCACAAAGCACAGCATGGTGCACTTCTAACAACATTTCATTATACTATCTTCAGCCTAATGCCTCTCTTCTAATATGCTTACACCTGTTCTACCCTTTCAATAAGTCAGAAAATGTGTACATGTATACATGTACGCTTGTGTATTTCTGGTAAAAAACACAATTCCTTATATATTTCTTTAACCTTTCAGATCCTGCAAGTTTGCCTTAGTTTGTGTCAATCATCTAACAATGGTGTCAAGAGGCGTAAATGGTGAGTACATAGGAACCTAGGCAGAATGAGATAATATTAATATTAATATTTTTATTTCCCTATCCTATGCCACACTATCCTAACCTTCTTTTCCTTTTTTTTACCTTTTTTTTTTTAATTTATCCTATCCTACACACACGCATCACATATCCTATTATCTATGCCAGCAGTGATATGTCCACTCCATTACACAGTTATCTTTCAATATCCTATTTGTAAGAGAAGAAAACTCCCTTTTTCCTGCCATGCACAGAAGGCATCTTTCACCTATTTAGCTCCATACCTCTCCCCCACTGCTCTCCTTCTCAGTGTTGCTCTCCCCGAGAGACATTTGCCGGTACAAAAAATACCAGCCAACATTCTTCCCGTGTATACAGTATGTCATTCTATCTGACAAAAGTTCAGGTTTTTGTCGGGCATGGAAAACCAGCAGTCGACCGACTCCCAATCAGTGCTCTTAGCCAATGGCAGAGAGTGCTGATCGGAGTGTTCTGGAAGGGGGGCTGTCCCCCGATCGGAACACAACAGCTCAGCAGGAGAGATCACTGGACTAACTTCGGATAGTTAGTACAGCAGCTCCTGACCGAAGCTCTATTTTTTTTAGCGCCACCCGTGAAGATGCATGAAAAAAACTGTAGTGTGTACCCTGCTTAAGAGTCTCAATTATCTCCTTACCTCCTTATAAGGGGCTCAATTATCACTTCTATGCTAATGACACTCAGATAAACATCCACACTAAACCTGATTCTACTTTGGCTGCTTCTATCCTATCGAACTGCATTTGTGATATAAAAACATGGATGGTCCATAATTTCCTTCAATCAAACTGTGACAAGACTGAAGACATGCTTATTGGCACCCCCCATCAATTATGTAAGGCCAGTCCTAATAGCTTATCTATAGATGGCACTGTACTTCAGGCTGGGTTCACACTTGTCTGACAAACAGGCCGACATTGTGAGCACAAGTCACATTACATCACAAAATCAATGTTTCCCTATGAGAGCTTTCTTAAAGTGGTAGTAAACCCATCCATTTAACAGTTTAAAAACCAGTTACATTCCCGGCACGTGCCGGAAATGTAACACTCCAATTGGTTGTGCTCTAAACCAAACTGTCAAACCATCCAATGGCTGGTGTCATAGCTGATCACATGTGCAGCATCATGGCAGTTGTAGATTAAACAGAGGCCAACATGGCAGCTTCCTTGGCTGAAAATGATAGAAGGGTTTACTACCACTTTAACTGGTCTGACACAAGTCGGTCCGACTTTGGTCCTACTTCAGCCCATTGAATATCATTGAAGTAGGATCAAAGTCGAATCCTTGTTCTAACCATCCGACTTGTGACATCCAACTTAGTGATTACAGCAGTAGTAAAAGGAATTTATCTCACACTGGGATTGTTTTGAATGGTCAAAGGACAAGTCACTATCTCAGAGTCGGAGCAAAATCTTATCTTGTTCATTCAAGTCGGATGAAAGTAGGACCGATGTTGCAGGGCAAAGTAGGATCAAAAGTCTGACCATTTTTGTATCAGATAGTGTGAACCCAGCCTTAGTCTAAATTGAAAAATCTAGGGGTGATATTTGTTGCTAGTCCAACCTTTGATCCCCATGTACAAAATGTTGTCAGAACATCTTTTTTACCGCTTGAGAAACATTGTTCAGCTGCGTCCTATGCTATTATATATTGTAGCTGAAAAGCTGATCCATATACAGTTGTGCTCATACGTTTACATACCCTGGCAGAATTTATGATTTCTTTCATAATTCTTTCCATTTTTCAGAGAATATGAATGAAAACACAAAAACATTTCTTTCACTCATGGTTAGTGTTTGGCTGAAGCCAGTTATTATCAATCAACTGTGTTTACTCTTTTTAAATCATAATGACAACAGAAACTACCCAAATGATCCCGATCAAAAGTTTACATACCCCAGTTCTTAATACCGTGTATTGCCCCCTTTAACATCAATGACAGCTTGAAGTCTTTTGTGGTATTTGTGGATGAGGCTCTTTATCTTCTCAGATGGTAAAGCTGCCCATTCCTCTTGGCAAAAAGTCTCCAGTTCCGGGGAATTCTTGGGCTGTCCTGCATGAACTGCACATTTGAGATCTCCCCAGAGTGGCTCAATAATATTGAGGTCGGGAGACTGAGATGGCCACTCCAGAACCTTCACTTTTTTCTGCTGTAGCCAATGACAGGTCAACTTGGCCTTGTGTTTTGGATCATTGTCATGTTGGAATGTCCAAGCACGTCCCATACACAGCTTCCTGGCTGATGAATGCAAATGTTCCTCCATTATTTTCTGATAACATACTGCATTCATCTTGCCATCAATTTTGACCAAATTTCCTGTGCATCTGTAGCTCACACATCCCAAGACATCAGCGATCCACCTCCGTGTTTCACAGGGCTTGTTGACTCCTCTCCAAATGCAGTATTTATGGTTGTGGTCAAAAGCTAAAACTTGGTCTCATCACTCAAATTACTTTGTGCCAGAAGGTTTGAGGCTTGTCTCTGTGCTGTTTGATGTATTGTAAGTGGGATACCTTGTGGCATTGGCGTAGTAATGGCTTTCTTCTGGCGACTCGACCATGCAGCCCATCTTTCTTCAAATGCCTTCTTATTGTGCATCTTGAAACAGCCACACCACAGAGTCTTGTATTTCACCTGAAGTTATTTGTGGGTTTTTCTTTGCATCCAGAACAATTTTCCTGGCAGTTGTGGCTGAAATTCTAGTTGGTCTACCTGACCGTGGTTTGGTTTCAACAGAACCCCTCATTTTCCGCTTCTTGATTAGAGTTTGAACACTGCTGATTGGCATTCTCAATTCCTTGGATATCTTTTTATACCTCTTTCCTGTTTTATACAGTTCAACTACCTTTTCTTGCAGATCCTTTGACAATTCTTTTGCTTTCCCCATGACTCAGAATCCAGGAACATCAGTGCAGTACTGGATGAAAGAGGCAAGGGTCTGTCAGGAGTCCAGAAACTCATTGACCTTTTATACACACACTAATTACAAGCAAACAGATTGCAGGTGAGGATGGTTACCTTTAATAGTCATTCAACCCCCTTTGTTTCAACTTGTGTGTATGTTATCAGGCCAAAATCACCAGGGTATGTCAACTTTTGATCAGGGTCATTTGGGTAGTTTCTGTTGTCATTATGATTTAAAAAGAGTAAATACAGTTGATTGATAATAAATGGCTTCAGCCAAACATTAACCATGAGTGAAAGAAATGTTTTTGTGTTATCATTCATATTCTCTGAAAAATGGCCAAGAAATCATAAATTCTGCCAGGGTATGTAAACTTATGAGCACAACTGTATATGGATAAGCTTTTCAGCTGTATTTGTGTTCTCTTGACTTGACTACTGCAATGCTCTACTCGCTGGTGTACCTAAATCAACAATTAATCAACTTCAATATGTTCAAAATTATGCAGCCAGAATCCTGACTAGGTTTGGTAAGTGATCATATTACACCTATCCTGGAGTCCTTGAACAGGCTACCCGTCAGGTTTCATATAGACTTTAACCACTTGCTTACTGGGCACTTAAACCCCCTTCCTGCCCAGACTAATTTTCAGCTTTCAGTGCTGTCACTCTTTGAATGACAATTGCACGGTCAAGCTACACTGTATCCAAATGAAATTGTTATCATTTTTTTCACACAAATAGAGATTTATTTTGGTGGTATTTAATCACTGCTGGGTTTTAGGTAACTAGGTAATTAGGTAATTATTCTCCTTCATTGATGTGTGCTGATGAGGCTGCACTGATGGTCACTGATACGTTGTACTGATGGGCACTGATAGGCTGCACTGATGGGCACTGATAGGCTGCACTGATAGGCACTGATAAGGCAGTACTAATGGGCACGGATAGATGGCACTGATAAGCACTGATGAGGCAGCACTGATGGGCACTGATAGGTGGCACTTAGAGATGGCACTGATGGGTGGCACTGGTGGTTGACACTGATGGACACTGATGGTTGACAATGATGGGCAGCACTGATAGGTGGAACTGATGGGCACTGGTTGGCACTAGTAGGTGACACTGATAGGCAGCACTGATCATTGGCACTAATGATGAGGGACTGATGGACATTGATTGGCAGCACTGGTGGGCATACTGGTGGGCATTGCTAGGTGGCACTGGTGAGTACTAACAGGTGACACTGGTGAGTACTGACAGGTGGCATTGGTGGGTACAGGGGAGGCAGCCGCAGCTCTCTGACAGCGCGAGGGAAAAAAAATCTGATTACCGATCTTCTGTTTACATCACGTGATCAGCTGTCATTGGCCGACAGCTGATCATGTGGTAAGGGGCCGGGATTGTCAATTATTGTCAATATTAACACACCGGGATCATCAATTATTGTCAATATTAACACACCTGTTGTAATGTTGTCTCCACCTTTTTAGTAAAAACTATAAAGATCCCGAAGAAGCGATCTTTCGCGAAACAGGTAGAGCTGCTTTTTGATTAAAAAATTCCAATTTACCAAGTGGCCACTGCCACCAGGTCATCCATGGCCTGGTTTACATGATAGATGGGGCCATCTTTATGGAGACAACACAATCACAAACCTATGTATTAAATGGATATTGCATTCATATGTTTTTATATGTAAAAAAATCTCATAAATAAAATTATCAATTTTAATACTTGGTGGCTATAAAGTCCATCCTTTCAACCACTACCCAAATTTATAAGAACAAAGGGCCATATTCTCTGAACTCATTCAAATCAAATCTAAAAATGTTTTGCTTTAGACAAGCTTTCATTTAATTGTCCCTTTTTCCTTTATGTCATGTTATCCTGTGTATTTCTTGTGTTTTCCTTGTAGAAGCCACCTTTAAAGGTGCTATATAAAATAACGTTTATTATTATTTTTGTTATTATTACCATTGCACTTTGATAACACACTTTACATGGATTGGCTTGCTGTAGTGCCATTCATTATGAATGGCACCCCAACACACCTCCAAAATACATGTACACTGCAACACAATGCAGCGAGGCACAACACTTGGTGTCCCTTGCATTGGTCTGTGTTAAAATGCAGTAGCATATTGTTTAGTTTAGTTGCATAGCTATGTGTTTCAGCCCATTCAATTTGAATGGTTGTTTAACATATCAGCATGCAGAGACATGTGAATGACCCCTCGATATTGCATTCTCCTGCAAAGTGTCTACTGCGCTTCCTTTTTGTTATCATCTTTTATCCTGTGACTTCCTCTACACAGGCTCTACACACAAAGGAAATAAAATTATTTCTGAGCAACCCCCACTTACAGCATACATAAGATGGAGTGCACACAAACATGCAGTCAGAGACAATGTAAATGCACAGAACACACAGACTGCACACACAGTCACTGCCCACAGAAAGGCTGCACATTCAGTAACAGCACACAGACAGACCACACATTAAGTCACAGCCCACACACAGGTAGCACATTCAGTAACAGCATACAACTAAATAGTAAATATTCCTGTGCTCAAGGAGAGGAGGAGAAGAAGAGCAGGTTTCTCCACAGTGGTAAATACTGAGTGTTTTGCTTGTAATATCACTGGGTAGTATCACCACCGTGCTGCCTCTTGATGGACTATGGAAGTCCCAACACACTAAAGGAGTGTGTTGGGGAAGTCCCAACACACTCGAGGCCACAGCCTCTTCCTCAGAGCCCAGGCTCTCTGGGATCTGAGGAAGAGGCTGTAGCCTCGAAACGCGTTAGCCACTCTGTCCAGGATACCATCAGAAAATGCCATTGGATGCAAAGCCACATACTGCTTGATAGGCCTGAGATTTAATTTTGTTTGTGAGTATATTTTAGGACTTTTTAATAAACGCTGCTTTACTGAGGATAATGCGCTAGGCCAGTGCACCCTTGTGTGCTTTTATTTCCTTTAGTAACAGCATACAGACAGACCACACATTCAGTCACAGCCCTCACACAGGTTGCACATTCAGTAACAGCACACAGTCAGACTGTGCTCTCAGTCACCACCCACAGAAAGGCCCCATATTCAGTAAAAGCACAAACAGAGATCATACTCTCAGTTACAGCCCACACAAAGGTTGCGCATCAGTCACAGCACACAGACAGACAACACGCTCAGTCACAGCCCACAGAAAGTTTGCACATCAGTCACAGCACACAGACAGAGCACATGCTCAGTCGCAGCCCACAGAAAGGTTGCATATCAGTCACAGCACACAGACATACCACATGCTCAGTTGCAGCCCACAGAAAGGCTTCACACTCGGTAACAGCACGCACACAGACCACACGCTCAGTACACTCACAGTACATTGACAGACCATCAGATTATATTAGTTTGTGCACTTTGAGTATTTTATTATAGTCATAGTCGCTAATCACTCCTCCACAACATATTAGATATAGAAAATTACAAATATTATAGAAATATGAATGTCTACTAATTAATACAGAAATATTAAAAAGAACTTGGCAAATGTTACTACAGCATATATCTTGGCTTGACATTTGACAGCCTGCTCTGGAGGCAATATTCAAAACTGAATTAATAAGACGGGATGCTACCAGGAAATTTCATCCTAAAAATATCCTTTGGTTATGTTAGCAGTATTGCTTCATATACAAACTGTTCATGACTTGATGGCAGAGGAGAGGAAAATATTGATGCAGAAAGTGAGTATAGTGTCAAATTTGCATCCTAGCTATATAAACAGCACCATGAACTACAAAATATTTAAGGAACATCAGAGTAATGAGTTGCTATGACATGAAAACATTGAGAAGTGTTTTGCAAATGGACACAAGTGCTACATACATGTTTCATTGCTAGGGAACGGTGGTAAGTATTAGAACTAAAGTAAATGCCAAAACAATTAGCTGACAGCATAAATTGTTAGCCTAAACAGTTTAGACAGATTCAACCCCCCATCTCCAGTTCTGCCTACAGTCATACCGAATTGGCAGTGCAAATTGGGACTTTTGCAAAACTGTTATTTGTACAGTCATTGCCCCCACTTTCCCCAATGTGACAATGTTCAGGTTTTTTAGAGCAAGCAATGGGAATTGCTTTGTGGTTAGAGTAACGGGCATGCATTTTTACCACTGTGAAGTAATAAAGAGAATTCAAAGCAGCTCCAAGCACCACCAGATGAAAGAAAACAAATACCTATAAAAGCTGAATGTGCTAACAATGCCGTAGTTTAATTTTCTATCAACCTCTAAACGAACGACTGCACCTCAGAGAATTTGTCTGTTAAGGTGGTAAATTATGGGGATGTCACAACCATCATCAGTCTCATCTGAGATGCCAATACGTCAGCATACAGGCATGAAGTTGATCTGATGGCCTTATGGTGCAGTCTTAACATCTTTGAGCTTAGCACCCTCAAAACCATGTAGATTATAGTTGATTTCAGGAGAAGCCCCTCCCCTTTTTCAGTTGCTGCACCCCCACTATATTCAACAGTACTGTCTTGATTATGGAGAGATTCAGATTCCTGCAATCTATACTTTCCCAGTACTTGCAATGGACATCCAACATCATCACAATGAAAATCTGCTCATAAACTTCAACCTACCTCAAGATTTCCTGGGACAATTTGTAATCAAGGCTGTTCTTTGCATTTTCATCACTGTTTGATTTGGTCTAACCTAAGTTATTTCCCTATGCCCATTTCTTTGTCCGTAAGTTCTGCCGAACCTGCCGAACCCGGACTTCCAGAGATTCGATCAACTCTATTACCTTTAGCGTTTTGATTTTTACAGATTTCACAGTGAGACTTTGTCTGTGTGTATAGTATTCATGTATGTATATAGTAACTGTGTTTATAACTAAAACTTGCACATTGTGATGGTGGTGTTGCTTCCTCGTGTGTGTATGTGTGTATATATATATATATATATATATATATATATATATATATATATATATATATATATATATACTGTACAAGTACTGTACATGCACACACATGTTTAAATATGTGCAATGTAAATTAAGCCATTTTAAACTTCAACCTAAAGGCAAATTCCTTGTATGCCTGTACATATTGGCCAAAAAAGCTCATTCTGATTATATATACAGGTATCCCATATATCTACAAGTGCACTGCTTATTATCAAGATTTTAACAACTTCAACTTCTTTCATTTAGCATATTTTTATGTACTTCCCTTCAGCACATTTTTTTACATATATTCATAGATGAATTCATTTTTCTTTTCAATATATTTTTATTAAAGTTTTATATAAACAGTATAAACATGTTTTTGCCTGAGAAGGCAACAATAAGCAAGAGTTATAAACAATTATAACAGTAGGCACATACAAACAGTCATGCAGATAAAGATAAAAGCACAGGCAAGGACCATATCAAGCACATCCTTAAGGAAATCAAACCTTATATATGTATTAATCAAGTATGTAAGGACTTATGGTAACAGTCTAACCAGGGTTTCCAGAAGTTAAGGGCTACTTGGTATTTCCCAATAGATGATGCAAAGAGGATTTCATAATTGGCATACAGATTAGTTGTTTGGATCACTTCTCCAATATTGGGGTCTTTAGAGTCTTTCCAGTTCATAACTGGAGTTAGGTGTGCTGCCAACAATATATGAGTCACAAGACTTCTAAGGGAGGATGGAACCGCATCTATACCTAAAGAGAGGAATGTCATTCCCAGGGATATAGGAATTGATAAATTCACCACATGTGCAATAGTGTGAAAAGCAATTGGCCAAAAGGTGGAAAGATAAGGGCAAGCCCATAGAATGTGAAATACAGTACTGGGGACACCACAATTTCTGCAGCATTTGGGGGATAGGTGTGGTAAAAATTTCCAATGTGATAAGGGGTAAAGTACCAGCATAGCAGGAACTTCTGTTATAATTCCCATAAGTCTGCACTTCTAGTTGCTGCATAAGTGGTACTCAGAGCCTTCTGACAGCTCTCAGCAGGGTATTCAACCCCTAATTCCTGTTAGCAGGCTACAATGGATGATGATTTAAAGTGATACTAAAGTCTCTGTTTTTTGTCTTTAAAAATAACAAACATGTCATACTTGCCTGCACTGTGCAGTGGTTTTGATCCTAGATCCCCCTCTTCTCAGGTCTCTCGCTGGCACTTCTGGATCCACTTCCTTGGCGAGTGCCCCCACAGCTATGGGAGCACACAAGCCGAGCCGCTGCTCTGTGTGTTCATTTACACAGAGCAGACGCCCACTCTCTCTCCTCAATGGCTCACTGACTTTGATTGACAGCAGTGGGAGTCAATGGCGCTGTACTACCATCTCAGCCAATGTGGAGGGAGAGTCCCAGAAAGCTGTGACACACCTGTAACATCACTGGATTGAGATGGGGTTCAGGTAAGTATTAGGGGGGCTGCTGCACACAGAAGGTTTTTTTATCTTAATGCATAGAATGTATTAAGATAAAAAAACCTAGTGAGTTTACAACCACATTAATAAATGTAGCTTTATCATGAAGAATGGAATAAAATAGTGAGCTACCGTATTTGTTACTGTTAGTTGTTTTATAATATTGTGCAGCACACCAAGGCAACAGAGCAGTAACAGGTGCGTTACCATGTAAAAAATGTAAAAAATTGTGATGATCAAAGTTAGAAACTCCATATTCCAGTTGTAATGTTTTAAAGGTTTTAAGGGAGGGGCCCACATATAAATCATTTAATATAAGTATGCATTCAGAAACCCATTGGGGATGAATTAACTTTTGAAAGTCTCTTTAGAATTTTTGGTACCCCCCCCCCCTTTTTTTAACATATTGTATATATATATATATATATATGGATTTTCCATCATACAAAGTATCAAGAAGAATGGATACATAGATCCCTGATGGAGGGCCCCAATGGACATTAATAATAAACACACAACTAATAAAAAAAAAAACTCCCTCCCCTTTATATTTCAATGTACCTTTAGCCCTGATGAAGAGAGTGCATTCTCCTAAAACATGCCCACTTTTGTTTGTATTAAAATGGTTGTAAACCTCAGACATGAAATATGAACAAAGCATATCCCTCTATAGTGTGTACTTATCTCAATCCAGAGCAATGAGTGTAATTTCGGTCTGCTGCTTCATTCCTCTGCTATCTGCATGAGTCCCTTCCTGCATGAGTAACTGTTCCTGTGTGTTGTGTAAAGGAGGGAGGGGGTGTCCCTTCCCTCAATCCTTCAAAGCTCTCCTCTCTGAGCTCTGCAGAGTGTAACTTCAGCCTGTTTTCTGACAGCTCAAGAGAATACTGCAGATACACAGATACAACTTAAGTAGGAGGATTTGTTTCATCTCTATGCATCACCTGAGGCCGGTCACTTCATTGGGTATATGTAAGGGTTTACAGCCACTTTAATTCCTTTCAGTAAAGCATTTCAAAACTAAAATAACCCCCTTGTATTTTGCTCTACCCAAACTTTGTAAGTTGCTGTCTGTAGAACTCCAGGTTCTGTAAGACAGAGACTCACTGTTCATATGCTTGTACATGGAGCCTACAGAACCTTGAAGCTGAGTCCCACAATATATACTATGCCAGCACATCTCGACTTCCCTACCTCCATTAACTTTTAATAGTGGCAATAAATATGCAAAGAGCAACCTTCACTAAACTGAGACTATAGTTTTTTCTTATTCTTATATCACCATACAAATGACAAAAAGGACTTTTCCATGTGGTTAACTGCCTCCAGCCTTTTTTTAACTTGCTGCAGTATATTTATGACTGGCTTCTTTAATATTTCAGTGCAGAAGTTGAGGCAGTGAACTGAAATCAAGTATGGTGCAGCTACGGAGATCATCACTCAGACAGGAAAATGTATAATAATCTAAATGAATAATTTATTCTTATTCTCAAGGATCTCAGAATAGGAAATACATTGCCTTATTAAAATTTGGCATACTTTAATTCAGGCCCTCTGCATCATTATATGGCACAATGTTTGTAATAATATTTAAAAATGTGATTGGAAATATGTAGATCAGCACCATGTTGGTTTGCTGTATGATCCTCAGAGTTTCCTGTGATATTAGCTTAGTTGAAATGCTATTACGTAACGGGCAAGACATTCATTCAAAAATACTTCTGATTTGAACTATATTATATTCAGAAGTAACAGATTCTAATTAAGTAACAGTTATGTAATGTAAAAAAAGGAATTGGTCAAGAGATAATTAAAGATGTAATTAAAAGCTTCATTCTGATAACAAGGCAGAATATTGTCAAAAGCCTAACAAAGGTGGTGCAGACACAAGCCCTCTATTGATCTAAAAGACCCAAAATGTAAAATCTCTTGCTCCTAGCTATACAGTATGGCAATGGTCTCCAGACTGTGGACGGGAGGCCAGATGCGGCCCTTTGCTTGGCTTTATCCGGCCTTTGGGGCACTATTCCTCCCACTGATATTAAGAAGGATAGTCTGATGGATAGCCATTTTAATGATTTTTATTTTAATCATTTTAATTTTTTAATGATTTTATAGCACAATATATTCTTACAGATCAAGTGGGCTTCCTCCTGCCCAGACAGGCGGCAGACCAGGTGTGACGAATAATTAATTTAATTTCATAACTACACTCCTCTTGGGATGGGGAGGAAAGCAGGAAGGGGCATTGGGTATTAGGCTTAATCCTCACATCCCTTCCTTTATAAGGCCAATTACTTAACTCTTTTCAATAAGCTACTGGAGGAGGTGGAGACATGGTCTTACCTTGGATGGGTAGAAATGCCTCGGTAAAAATGAAGGTTCTAGTAAACATTCTATATTATTTTAGAACCCTGCCTATCCTGGTGCCATTGTCTGCACTTCATAAATTTCAAGTTAGAATTTTTACATTTATTTTGGGAACCAGAGGCAGCAGATTAGCCGTTGCATGCTCACGTCCCTAAAGATTTAGTTGGTTTGGGAGTTCCAGACTTCGGGAAACATTATATTGCAGCTCAGTTAACTCAACTAATCCAACTCCACTCCACCCATTATTGACCAGATTAGGTCTTCCTTGAGGCTTAGGCTTGTCTTCCCTTATCAGTTGAATTGGTCCTGTGGGTCTCCTTGAAATTCTGCAAAGCAATCCTAAGCCCTACACTTTCCCATTCTCTAAATATATGGGATTCCTCCTGTAGGAGATGGCCCCTTCACTCCCCACATAGCCCTATGGCTCCCCTTTTCAATATTCCTATTATCCTGCCAGGCTTCCAATACCATCAGTTTCAGCGGTGGACTGACAAAGAACTCATATCTTATCATATTGGGCACTTCATTAATTATAGGAGCATACACCCTCCTTCACACTATGTACAACATTTAGAGGTGACTCCTATGGAACAATTTAATTTACAGCAACATTTACACTACTTATGCTCTCTTCAAAAATTAAGCCCTGACATTACACTGAGAACGGCATTTGAAAACAGATGCTTTCAGGATAAAGTGCAATGGGGAGGGACATCTCAATGTTGTATAGGCTATTTGTGCCTCCACCCTCCAAATTGTATTATCAGGTAGCTTGGGAAACAGATCTCATTGTGGAAATTGGGGAAGAGGATTGGCGAGCCTAGAATACCCATATTTATAAAGGTGTCATGAATACCAGATGGTATTTAGTACTGGAGCAACTTTCAAAAATGTATGCGGGCTCCCCCTACTCTTCTTTTGGGGATGTGGGCAGGTGAGAACACTTTTATATACATGGCGGACCTGTCCCAAGGTCAGGCGCTTCTGGACAAGAGTCTATTCTTTAATATATTCAGTGACCATGGTTAATATTACAGAGATGCCTGGGTTGCGCTTTTAAATGAGCCGATGGAGAATATCCTGAAACATACAACAACCTGTACAACAACCTTGATTTATTGTGTCAGCAAAGATCGCAAACACCACAGCCTGAAAAAGTCCTGTGGTCAATTTGCCTTTATTTAAACACAAATTAACATGGATCATGCTCAATGAAAAAATAGTGAGTGTACTCTATGAAAAACCACCAATGTTCAACAAGATTTGAAATTCCTGGTTCTCTTACTTGCAGGTGCTGGATGGCTAAAGGTGGATGCGTAGATGAGTGGTGGAGGACTTGTGGACAGGCATTACTCTGTTTCTCTTCCCTACCCCATTCTCCCTTTCTCCTTTTCTGCTCATCTTTTACCTTTTTCCTGTTTCCCCTCTTTCTCTCTAGGTGAATTCTTGATTTTGTTTGTCTTGATTTTGTTGGAAAGATTCTTGCAGACAGTCTTTGTGCTCCTAATTATGTACTTCTGCTGTGTACCAAATATCATTTCGAATTTCACTGCCTTGTGTGAATGACGGAGACACACACCTAAACTACCCTCACAAATGGATTATCCAGAGCCCATTGTCATTGTTTTGGGGAGTTCATTTAAGTAATTTACTTGTTTTTAATGACTGCTGGTATCCCACTCTCCCAGTGGTCGCTGCCAAAGAACTAACCATGCACCTGGCTCTGTACATAATAGTGGTCCAATTGTTGCAATCTAGCGCATGACCATTTTTTTTCCTTCCGTTGTTACATTTTCTGTGGATATGATGCAAAGTATCATGGCTGTGGCATGTGAACAGCCCCCCCCCCCAGCTGTTTTGTAAGCTTTAGGTGGGCAGTTGGCAGTAAAACCACAGCTCAACCTCCTGTTTTTACTGCCTTCTGGCCACCCGTGTATAAGAGACCTAAAGCACCATTTGTTTTTATATATATTAATATATATATATAATATATTTATCTAATTTCAACTAAAGGTTTGGTTGGGCTTTAAACATTCACTGCATAGTTTGTTTTCCATGAATAACCTGAAATCAGACAGTTCAGCTAGCAATAACAGCTGAGTAAGAAAAGTAATTTGCTCCTTTCTATTTATAAACTGCTACTTAATCTCCCAAAATAGCACCACAATTCCAGGTGCAATAAGTACAACGCTATTGCTCATCTCATTCTGTTTCATAAACAACCCTTTTACCTTAGTTTAAGTCAAGCTGAGCGTTCACAATTTTGGTTGAAATGTAAACAATAATATCCACAGATATTAAGGGCATCTTATTTGATTCATTTCTAAAGTAATCTCAGAGATGAAAGCCAACCAAAGAGGTAAAATGCAAGATACATTCCTAACAAATAAAACACAAAGCAACTCATATGTTTGATTTCATTTGTTCCAACCTACTGGCTCTATGAAGACAATCATGACCTCAGTTTACCAGTTTGTACATTTTTACTCTGGAATTTGTGCTGTGCTGAGGGCAAAGATCAAATGATTATATTATATAGTACACATTTATACCACAATCTGACCATGTGTACAGCTATGATCAGAACATCAGGATGGAAAAAACTTCATTAGGCAAGACCTCACAGCAAAATCTATATAAGCTTTATCAGGTATCTTAGGAGCTACTTGGGGGATTTAGTAAACATTAGCAAATTGTAGGCAGAGGAAAGCAAAACCAACCAGTGCCTGCACAGCAGCACATAATGCTAAAACTTTAGTTTTTTAATCAGTACAGGAGATGGTACTTGCATTTAATGGGAAGTGTCCCTTGTGCTGCTGTCTGCTCTCTTAGTTGAAATCCAAAGTCTGCTGACCCCCACATCCCCATACCTCCACAGCCGTAAACTTCCAGGTAAATACAATCAGCTTGACCTGTCATGTCTGCTTTTCTATCCTCTCCTCCATCCATAGAAATTGTACTATAGCTTACATAAAAGAAAAGCAATCTATGCATAGAAAAGGAGGACTTTTCATTCATTCCCCTGTCCTTCAATGATAGTGCAATTTTCATTGATGGAAGCTATAGTATAACTTTTATGAAAGGAGAAGGGAGCAGAAAGTGTGGGCATTCGTTAACCTTGATGAGTGTCTGTGACAGGTCCAGCTGATTTCATTAACTCCCACAGCACCAGAAGATTCTGGCTGCAGGGGTATGGGGGAAACAGATAACTTTGGATTTTAACAGCCAGCAGCACACTAGACAATTTTCATTGAATGCAAGTACTTTTATTCCTTGCCAATGGAGGGATTGGCAAAGAAATGTAGCAGGCACCGAATGGTTGGTAAAGTGGATGAGCCTGACAGCAGAATTTATTATGGACTGAAGGGTTGATAGGTTATCTAAAGGTAGGACAAGAAAGAGGAAATTGTGATAGTCTAGGTGAGAGATAACCAGGGAGTGAATTTGAACAAGCTTTGTGGTGTCATTGGTTAGGAAGGGGAATATTTTGCAAATGTTACAGAGGTTAAGATGGCAAGGTTTGGACAAAGATTGGATGTGGTGCTGAAACGAATAGCACAGTATCCAGGATTACCCAGGATTACACCTAATACTCTGGTATGCAGTGAGTGATTGTGCCATCAATCTCGACAGAGGTTGTCAAGGGAAAGGACATATGGGTGAGGAAATATTTTGAGCTCAGTTTTGCATATATTGAGTTTGAGGAAGTGCTGTAACATCCATGTTGATATGTCTGTTAGTAAATTAGTGATGCGTGAAGAGACTGATGGGGTGACCTAAAGGGTAGAAATATGGATTTGGGTATCATCAGCATAGACATGATATTGGAAGTTGTAGGGAGCTATCAGCTGACCCAGGGAGGAGGTATAGATCCAGAATAAGAAAAATCTGAGCACAGAACTTTGGGGGACCATGATGAAGAAAGAAAGAAGAGAGGAGGAGGTAGAGTTGTAAGTGACACTTAAGGTGAGGGTGATTTAGGTAAGATGAGAACCAACAAAGAGTATAGTCACAGAGACCAAGGGAATTAGGTTTTTTGAGGAGAAGTGGGTGGTCAATTGCATCAAAGGCAGCAAAGATGTCCAAAAGTAGGAGTACAGAATAGTGACCATGGGCTTTAGCTGTTAGTAAGTTGTTCATGAATTTTGGGAAAGCAATTTCTGTGGAGTGTTGCAGGCCAAATCTATACTGAAGTGGGACAGGAGGGTTATTCATAATGGTAGCTCAGGTGGTTGTAGAATAAATGTTCAAGGAGTTTGGAGGCAAAAGGGAGCAAGGGGGTGAGTCTTAGGTTGTTAAGAATGGTGGGATCCAGTGAGGGATTTTTAAGTATGGTAATCAGTGCCTGTTTTAGAGGTCTTAGACTGCCAGAGCACGACGCAGAAATGATGCAGGGCCTGGTATAGCAGGGTGGAGGAGTGGAGGGGCAGGTGATAGACCTAAACGAGCAAATAAACACTGCAGTGTAGGTGTAGCCCCACTGCCAGGATCATTTCTATATTTCCCAGAGCTGGACTTTACAGATAAAGTCCAGGCACATAAAAAAGTGCACATATTAATATAGCTCTGCATTCATTAATACATTAAGCTGATTAGGAGTAGAGAACAGAGTGAAAGAGGCTACTTCTCATTTCACTGTTCAGCCACGGGCTTTAGGAGGGACATGACTTGTAAGCAGGGCTGGCCCAAGACATTGTGCTGCCTGAGTCGAAGAATGAAATGCTGCCCCCCCAAAAAAAAATTATGCCCACCAAACAGCCCCCACATACATTATTTTATATCATGATAATTAATATTAAATTTATCAGGAAGTCAGATTTACATGCAACAGCACCTTGTCTACATGCAAACGTATTTGACATACCATTATGTTAATTCCAAAGGGCGGTATAGCGGCAGGCTATGGCAGTATATACACAGGCTAGGGTAGTATATGGGCATGCTAGGGTAGTATATGGACAGGCTAGGGCAGTAAATGAGAGGGCTAGGGCAGTATAGGGGTGGGCTAGGGTAGTATAGAAGAGAAGGAGAGGCAGCTGTGGTTTAATTTGCTGACTCCCTTAAAGTGCTGCCTGGGTCCAATGGACCCACTGGGACCCATGATAGTAGAAACAAACCAGGGCTCCTGCCCTGTCAGACAGGACTGTGATATGTAAAAGAGCTGTGTGAAGCTTGGGACGGGAAAGACAGAAATGCAAATCTTTGAGCAGGTAACACAAATTTCATATATGTTTTTAATCTGTGCATTTAGCGGTTTGTCTGGAGATCACCTAAAAGTTCCAACATTTGTATTATATGCATTGTTTTACTATATACCAAAAACATTTGTATATTGGAGACAAAAGAGTTGTATTTTAAACAAAACTTTATTATACCCCAGACACTGAAATATTGATTTGTTAGTACAAACATATGGTACACTGTCCCTCTGCATCAGAGCATCCTCTTTATGTTCTCTCTATGTTATCATTTGTAGGATATTGATTAACTAACGTCTCTATAGAACACTCAGGGCACTGTGCTCCAAACTGGGCTTAATGAACAAACATCTTTGTTTCTGAACAAATTATTGCATTTTTGTGCACAGCAAGAAGCAAGGGAAACTAAAGTAAACTGTACCAATTGCCCACAGCAACAAATCAGATTTTCCTTTAAAACCCAGCAAGGAATCTCATTGGTTGCTATTGGCTTTCCCAATCCTAGTTTTTCTTTTTTTTTTAAACAATTCATTTTCATTTTACAGTAAAAAGAAGAGTAACCATTTTATTCAAATCATAATATAGAAGATGCACTGTACTTCAGTCTTCATTTATGAATGCATTTTCTTTTGCAGCATCCTTCAGAAATGAAATTTGGAGAGGAAATCTTGTTGTTCTCATGTTAGAACATTAATCTAGTTAAGCACACTTATGAGGCTAATTGAAAAATTGCAATTCACTATTCTGAAGTTGAGTTAGTGGCCGTCTATGATAACAGGATGGAGGGAAGAATTGAGGAGGATGGGAAAGCTTATTATATTCTACAAAAAAATTATATTGTGAGGCATTGACAATATATTGTTCATTGGTAAGGCTGCAGTATAGGCTAAATAACATCTATATTAGAAATATATCTTCACAGATTAACAGTTTCAGAAAATTATGAACATATATGCTCACACCATGTATTACAAACCCTATGATTTACAGCAGCCTATCAAAGGGCCACATCAAGGGGCACATGACCGAGGTGACTCTAACCCCAGCAATACTTTGCTTGCAGCAGAATCACTGAAACTCAGCTTTAATAATCACTAGCAGAAGTCACACTGTCCCTGCCTGTAATACTGCTGACAATCAATTATTAGCAAAGGCACAGCTATTTATGATTGGTCTGAGCAGCAAACTCTCCATAGGCATAGGTGTGCACACAGAGTGGGCCAGGTGTGTCCAGGCCCACCCTAATCACCCTGTGTGGCATGGATTACCCTACTGCCCTAGCCCCCCGCCCCTTTTCCCTGCACCATTGCAGGCTTCTCTCCTCTCCTGCTGGGTATTGCTGCAGGGATGGTTTAGGATCAATGGGGGGGGGAAGGGGCTGGTAAATATATAATTTATTGGCCCCTTCCCTTCCTGAATGAACACAGTGAGTGATCGGTAGTGTGTGTTTGAGTTTTGGGATGCACACCCTATTGCAATAGGCTGCACACACCTACTGTAGGTCCAGAGGATAAGGTAAGTTGAATTTTTTTAGCAATTCTGTTACTGCTGTGGTGCTTCCAGCAGCAGATTTACCATCTAATGTAGTTCTTAAAGAGAAGCTGTCACCTTGCCCATACAAGGCATAGTGCAAAGAAGCAGGGAGCTTCTATGGTAAGGTGAAGATACGGGAGTCAGGGGATGCCCTTTCCACTTTTAATTGCCCTGCAAGGTGACAGCTCAACAAAGCAAACTCTCTAAGACTTATGGCCTATCATACAAGGTATATAACAGTACTATTTGTCTTTCATTACACTTTCCAGAGTCGCTTAACTATGATCGTTTTTGCTGTTCAATCAGATTCAACTATATGCTAGCTTAAGATTGTATATTTTAGAGGACAACCTGTTCTCATATTTCATTATCTGCATATGCTGTAAAATTATCAAATATCCCATCAGTCTCCATAATGCAGCATCAACAAAGCACGTGTTGGATAATAAATGAAATCTATGTTCTTGTACTTTGTGATTACTGTCTTCTACATAGAATTGTCCTTCTTAGCCTAAAATTATTACAACATTAGCATTTTCTGTTTTGGGGATTTACTCTGCTTATTTTCATTGCTTGCATTTTTATAATATAAAACAGTTTAGGACTTCTGGATCACTTGTACACTTAAAGGAAACCCAGAAGTGTTGTTCAGTTCTAATGGTGAGTTTAGGTCGTCCTCAAAATAGTTTTGATAATTCACACTCCCACGCCAATGAGCTTGTTGCTGATTACCAGTAACAGGATTGCTAAAGAAGGTACTCACCTGCTCCTACCATCAAGGCAGTGTTTAGGTTGGATCAGGTGAATGTTCTGTTCGCTGTCTTAACAATCCAGTCCCCTGTGAGTTGCTCCAGGGATAGGCTATTTCATGTGACATAGCTCCTAGCAGTATAGGTAGGCTTGTAATGGGTGCCATATGAGGGAGGCTATTATTTATGATTTCCCCTGTTCCTAAAAGTAACCCTTTCTTCACTACAATACAACTACAATGACAGCTGGAATACAATTCTTGCACTCTCAAGGGGGCTACTATATACCTTTTATAATTCTCACAAGCAAACCAGAACCTGTGCTCTAAAGTCTATAGAATCAACATTGCAAATTGTGGCTAATAACATCCACAGCTTCTCTTGGTTCTTCAAACTGATTGATGACCACCTCATCCAGAAGGCATTAAAATGAGGCAGGAAGGGAACAGCTAGACAAAATCTACAATATCGGGTTGCTCTGGTCTTTAGGGGTCTTGTGGCAAAAGGATACCTGCATTTAATGTCAGGTATCACATAAAATATAGTAGAATGAGTAAGGCGTTGCTTAAAAACACTTTTATGGTAGCAAAGTGTAGCATTTAAGCCAATCGATCAGTACATAAAGTTTGAGTTTAGTGATACTCTTTATTGACTAAGGCTAAAGCTATGCAGGCCCCTTCTACTGAAGTGCAATCCGTACCCAATAAAGGGTATTACCAAACACAAACTCTCTGTACTGATGGTTGTTAAAGCTGCAAGATTTCAAAACAAGCAATGGGGTTGATTTACTAAAACTGGGGAGTGCAAAATCTGGTGCAGCTCTGCCTAGAAAACAATTAGCTTCCTTTTGTTTGTGGAACTTCACTCTACCAATCCACATTGATTATTGTTTTATCCTCATGCTGCTAACAGGTAGGAAATTATATAATATTTCCATTTTTCATTTTTTTTTTCTTCAGTTACTTCCTGGTTTCTTGCCTAGGCAAATTATGTCATATATCCCAGGAGTCTTCAGGAGGGGAGGAGAGGCTTTCTCAGTTAAGCAGACTCTCTTGCATGCATGCTTCAGCTAAGGGCAGATGGATTCCAGGAAGTAAAGGCTACATGAATCATTTGCACTTACTCAAGATGGTCACAGCCAAAAATGCTAGGGGGTTATTTTTCAAAGTGATTTCTCAACAAAATAAAGCAAACATGGATGAATGGCTGAGTGTGCTTTCATACTCACATGAATTAGAAAGTGTTTTTGGTTTGTGGTGCTCAAGATGTAAAAATTAAGAAAATTACCTTTAAAACTACATGTTAAAGTTTATATGAGGTTTTAGTGATTGGGTTTGCATATAATTTAACGTGGTTGTAAATCGCTGACATGAAATCATATAGTCATATAGTCTTTTGCAAGTTGAAAGTGGCCATTAAAATACACATTACACAAACATAGTCCTACATGGTTACCATCAAGAATCTCGCCCTGAATGCAGGAGATCCACAGCACTAAAAAGTAACAAAGAATGAAAAACATGTGAAAACCTATATTTTACTTTTCTAAAAATGGCAATTCTTTATGATTCAGTGCGCTGTAGAAAATTATCATTAAACTGGAATTTACATCTACCGTAACTTTTACGATTTTAGTAACTGATCTTAAATAAATGGAACATTTCAGACTCTGTGATCTACTAAACAGAGTTAAATGATATGGGGTATTGAACCCTTCTAAATTGCTCAACTCTGTAAGATAAAAAGTTCAGTTAATTTAGTGTGTTATAGTGGTAATCAGTATATTAAGTGAATACCACATTACACAGGGATAGATTAAGCAGGTTACTATGGCACCAAAAGCATCTGCTAAACAAAGTCAAAGTAATGATAAACACATTTGAGATCCCTTTGTTGTTGATTTTTCTTCCAGATGCACAGAGCTATAAAAGAGCTATCATCAGTGAAGCTATCCATTAGTTGCCAATTCAAAATGATTTCATCAAGTTATCCCCAAGCCATTTCTAAAATCTGCCAAATGGAAGCCTACTTGAATAAAATTAAACAGTCAAGTTTTAACTTTGTTTTGTTTTGCCTATTAATCTAATGGCAGATCATGTAGATACCAGAAATGAAATGACAAGGACAACAGCTTTCGAGGAGGAGAAGCTACTCTTTGATGGCAAATGCCTGATGATAGTCCAGAGCCCAAGATTGATAATCAGCAGCAGGAAGAAGGTAAGTATAGATGTTTCTCATTTTATCTATTAGAATTTTGGAGTTTAGCTTTCATTGGCTAAATTAAAAAAGTAAGGGAAATTTTTTATTACAGAATCATGCTTACATTGGTGGATACAGCATCGGCCCAATGCTGCATTTGTCCCCGCCGGCTCTAAGGCTGAGAACCAAGCGATCAAACACTGCTGATCGCTTGGGTCTCAGAGCTCCATGAGCAGAGGGCTGGTGACGTCAGTCACTGCTGTCTGCTCTGCACCCCCTCGCTCATCGGAGCTCTGCGATGTGGAGGGGGCGGGTGTGGCAGACTCAGGCTCTCAGCGGTTTGCTGAGAGGCTGAGCCGGGTGCATGTGGGTGGATGCCGACCCTATGTGAGGTCAGCTGACAGCGGGCTTCAGCCTGCTGTTTGCTGAAAATGAGAGTACAGTCAAATGAGCTTTGGCTGAACTCCTCCTTTAAGTTAGAAAAGATGCAAGCTTTTAAAATGATTCTTCATCAGAGATTAGGGTTAATTTACTAGAACTGGACAGTGCAAAATTTGGTGCAGCTGTGCATTGTAGCCCATCAGCTTCTAACTTCAGTTTGTTGAATTAAGCTTGACAAAAAACCTGCACCAGATTTTACAGCTTTCAAGGGGACAAAGTATAATAAAAAAATTGGTCCTTTGTTAAGTTTTTTAGATCTTCATCTACAGTGCCTTGAAAAAGTATTAATATCCCTTGCAATTTTTCACATTTTGTCATGTTACAACCAAAAATGCAAATTTTATTTTATTGGGATTTTATGTAATACACCAACACAAGTGACACATAATTGTAAAGTGTGAGGAAAATTATAAATTATTTTCAACATTTTTTAAATGAAATAAATATGTGAAAAGTGTGGCATGCATTTGTATTCAGCCTGCTTTATTCTGATACCCCTTACTAAAATCTAGTGAAACCAATTGCCTTCAGAAGTCACCTAATTAGTAAATAGAGTCTACCAGTGTGTAATTTAATCTCAGTATAAATGCAGCTGTTCTGTGAAGCAGGGTTGGGTTATAAAACAAAAAGCTTTGAACATCTCATGGAGCACTGTTTAATCCATCTTTCAAAAATGGAAAGAGTATAGAACAACTGCAAACCTACCAGGACATGACCACCCACCTAAAGCAATGTTTCCCAAATCCAGTCCTCAAAGACCCCCAACAAGTCATGTTTTCAGGATTTTCCTCAGATGAAAAGGTTGTGGTGATTACTAAGGCAGTGAAACTGATCAAATCACCAGTGCAAAACAATGGAAAGCCTGAAAACTTGACCTGTTGAAGGTCTTTGAAGACTGAAGTTGGGAAACATTGACCTAAAGTGACATGCCAGGCAAGGAGTGCATTAATAAGATAATCAGCCAAGAGGCCCATGGTAACTCTGGAAAAGCTGCAGAGATCCATAGCTCAGCTGGGACACCAATTAGTTAATCTGGTCTTTATGGAAGAGTGGCAAGAAGAAAGCCATTGTTTAAAGAAAGTCATAAGAAGTCCCATTTGCAGTTTGCGAGAAGCCATGTGGGGAACACAGCAAACGTGGAAGAAGGTGCTCTAGTCAGATGAAATCAGATGTAACTTTTTGGCCTAAAAACAAAATGCTATGTGTGGTGGAAACTAACACTGCACATCACCCTGAACACACTATCTCCACCGTGAAACATGGTGGTGGCAGCACTCTGGCTCTAATCACATGCTTCAAAAAAAAAAACCCTGATTGGAATCCATGTGTTCGATGCCATGTATGTAGATTAGGGGGCTGGACGCATGGATGGGAGCAGTGCCCTTACACCCCTAATGGAGGGCTGCCACTGGTTCGGACTCATCTAAGTTAGGTAGGTGTTCCATCTACCACTAAACATATAAAATAACCAACGTTATATAGAGATGGTAGGAAATAAGCACACCACTAACAGCAAACATAGTAGAGTAATACAAATATTTAGAAATAAAAAAATGAGACTTATAAATAACCTAAAAATATAAATAAGAGCAGTTGCTTAACCACCACACAAATAACACCAGCAGTGCTTGTATATAAAGCAATTAAAAACATGATGGCAAATAGGGCATACAGCTCATTGTTCCAATGACTCAGCTGTAACAAGCAAGGGAATACTCCTGTAATCATTATAATATCATGAATTCAAAGACTTCCAAAGGCTTGTACCATAACCATCAAGACATAATCCAACAGTCCAACTGGGGAGCTACAGTTAATTGAGGGAACCATGAATGACAACATGTACTGTGACATACTGAAGCAGAGCATGATCCTCTCCCTTCAGAGACTGGGCCACAGGGCAGTATTACAACATGATAACGACCCCAAACACACCTCCAAGATGACCACTGCCTTGCTAAAGAAGCTGAGTGTGAAGGTGATGGACTGGCCAAGCATGTCTATAGACCTAAACCCTATTGAGCATCCTCAAAAAGAAGGTCTCTAACATTTACCAGCTCTGTGATGTCATCATGGAGGAGTGGAAGAGGACTCCAGTGGCAACCTGTTAAGCTCTGGTGAACTCCATGCCCAATAGGGTTAAGGCAGTGCTGGGAAATAATGGTGGCCACACAAAAATAGTCACATTTTTGGCCCAACATGTTTCCTCCTACCCTCATCCTACAGTGCAATGTTAACAATCTTAGAAACATACCATAAACCTTAAATATTGCTTTGTGGACGGGGTGATATGTCTATGATTGTGTAAATATATTCAATTAAATGTTTTAGCCACTATTTGCATACCTGCTTTGTAAGTTTTCAGTGCAATAGAGGTATACTGTAAACACCCCATTCAACATTTTTAGTCACTATTTGCACACCTGCTTTGTTAGTGTTCAGTGCACTAGAGGTATACTGGCAGGTGCTACACATGTTATGTTATCACTTATCACAGGCTACTTCAAAAAATTACCTAATTCAGGATCCATCAAAAACATACACCACAATTACTTGTGTTAAGTTAAAAATAAAAAAAAAGATCTTTGCTAACATGTGCTGTTGCACTATTTACTATATACATAGAGTACATACAAATAAAAATGCTTTATATATACAATGTGGGAATCTATTTGTGCTTTCTAATGTGCTGAGAGATTTTTTTTTTTATAAAAACTAGAAATATTTTTTATCCATGCTTTGCTTATGTACCATACCAAAAGTAAATTTAAATGTTCAAATATCCAGTCAATTTTCCCTGCAGCTTTTACTTCTTTCAGTGAACGCAATATGATGTGACATTTGTCAACATGTGACATAATATGATATTACCCTTCTGAAGAAAAAAGACAAGTGGACATTCCCAAGCTGGTTCAATGTAAGAAGATCAGTGCATTAATTATACTGGTGGTCAGGAAGAACCACAACTATGAATAAAAACATACATTAAAGTATATAACACAAAGTTACTGTCAGAAAATTCTAGTAAGGGAGAGATAGATAGATAGATAGATAGATAGATAGATAGATAGATAGATAGATAGATAGATAGATAGATAGATAGATAGATAGATAAGATAGTTATAAACAGGAAGGTAGAAGATATGTTCATTGTTGCTTGGAACACTCGACCGTCTCTAGATTTTTTTTTATGTGATGAGTATTCCTGTTGCTAAGAACAGCTTACTGTGAGCCCCTAAACAGAATTTTCACACTCCACTGTTCTTTTTCTAAGTCTTAATTGCTTTAATCAATAGAAAACAAAATGCTTTTCATTGGGACAGGAACTAGCAACTTAGCTGCTTCCATGGTGTTCATGCAAGTTAAACATCACCCCTATACACACACACGCACACACACACACACAACATCCCCAACACTATATTGGGGACACTTAAGATACAGAAGAGCCTGGGGCATATCAGTAGCCTGCTTGTATTTTTAAGAGGGGCTCCAGTTATTCTCATCCTACATCCTTACATGCTCAAAAACAAGAATATCCACAAAGTAAAGTAATACTGTGTGGAGAGTGTTTCTGGAGAGAAAAAACAGTTGTCAGAAGCTGTGGTAATTAAGGGTATCATCCTTTACCTACTAAATGAAGCACAATATACAATAGAATTAAACTTGGAACGCAGATGACCAAAGAATGAGGTTACAAAAAAACAATATGACATATAACCACACTGCATAGAACACCTCCAGGCTACATCAAATCTAAATGCCAAAAATAATAATAAATAACGTATATGTGTACTTTGCAAAATACAGGCACATTATAATGCCAACTTATATATAAAATAGCAAACTTGTGGTAGAAAATGTGAAAAATGCAACAGTGACTGATCATTAAAGTCGTAAAATGATTGGGAGCCTTCCCGGCTAGCTCCTGATCAAAGACAGAGACCAGGAACTCAGTCACTGTGCACAGTGAGCACACAGAAAAAGGCTCACCCATATCACTATCTCACATATGCATTATATGGTTGGCAAGATGATAAATACAGACTCTTACACCTGAAACCCATTGATGAATCAGCCACAAATTGTGAATGGGTATGTGCGCTTAGCACACCATAAAAAGTAAGTGTATATCTTCACACATCCATGATACATAAGCAAACATTTTAGCTAATGACAGCATTGGAGAGTTAACATTTTTATTTTTTGAATAAGGTTTAACTGCAAAAACATTAGTGAAAACATACCCGAAGTGCAAACTCATGTTCATTTTCAGATAGTGCTTGTTTTAGCAGGGGAAAGGGTTCCTGAGTCAGGTGGGTAGTGCCCACAAAATAGTATATTCTCTCTCTGGTCATTGCTCCTTTGTGCTGCAAAAGTTTGTAGCCTGACACATGGGGTGTGCATACCCTGTGCATACATAGATAAGAGGCCACTGAGGCAGACTGACATCTGAGACCTGGGGATTGTGAAGAGCAGTGACGTCACTAGGGTTGGTGTCACCCGGTGGGGTAAAACATGGTGTCACCCCCCTCCACCAACTATAGTCGCCCCTCAGTACATACCACCCCTCCACCAAGTATAATCCCCCCTCAGTACAGATCCTACCTCCACAAAGTATAGTCCCCCCTCAGTATAGACCACCCCCTCCACTAAGTACAGACCCCCTCCCTCAGTATAGACCCACACTAAGTATAAACCCCATCCATCAGTATAGACCTCTCCCTCAATACAAACCTCCCCCTCCCTCAGTATAGACCTCCCCCTCAGTACAGACCCTCTCCATTAGTACAGACCCCCCATCAATACAGACTCCCCTTCCCTCAGTACAGCCCCCCCCCCCATCAGCACAGACCCCCTGCCTCAGTAGAAACCCCCCTCCCTCAGTATAGGCCCCCCTCCATCAGTACAGACCTCCCCTCCCTCAATATAGACCACCCTCCCTAAGTACAGACCCCCCTCCATCAGTACAGACCCCCTCACCAATACAGAACCCCCTCCA
>BLSH010203700.1:569082-601933 GCA_018402905.1 Glandirana rugosa
GGAGGGATCAGTAGATCTGTTATGTCCCCTGTCACAGAACGGGGAACCGCCATGTTTACAACGGCGGTTCCCCGTTCTGAGGCTCCTAAAAGAGATCGGCGGGTCTCGGGCGGACATCGAGTCCACCCGACCCACGGGCACGCTTGCGCAGCATGCGGCGCGCGCACGCGCCGCTGCCGCCAGGGGGCGTGCCTGGAGCGTGCGCAGTGGAGGACGTCCATGGACGTCCTCCCGGCATTTCAGATCCGCGCTGGAGCCGTACTTTGGCAATAGCGTGGATCTGAAGTGGTTAAATACTACACAATGGTCCTTTTATCTGTGTCCTTGGTGGAGTCTTTTTTCCTCATTTAGCGGACCCAGAGGGTAACCTAGAGAGTGAAGAGAGAAAATCCATCTCCCTTTATAGGAACAGTGGTTCCAGAGGGGTTTCCTGACCTTCCCGTAAAAAGGGGGTCAAAACATCTGGTGAGTTGCCACCTTTTCCAAAACTGCACAGTGGTGAAAATATCACATAGAAGAGTTTGGATAAATTCTGTTGCACATTGGTTATGGGATTTCTCCTTATGGACTGTTGTTGCTAGAAGGACTTTATTGGACTGTATTTGTGAACACTGCATTCAATTTGTATCTACTATTGGGTCTGCGCCTGACTTTCATTATCTGCTCACCGTTACCTTAGGGTTTAAAGGGGCAGCGACCCTATTGTTAATTGTTACATTGTTATAATATTTGCACTTTATTTGATTTTAGGTTTTAGGACGCCACCACCCTCTTTTTTATAATACAAGTGGACTACTGGACAGGTGTCAGGGAACAAATCGTATCCTTATTATGCATTTCTAATAGGTTTTGACCCAACAACCTGGCCATGTATCATGACAAAATCATATCAGATTTCACAGAATACAAAGTTTATATTTATCTCTGTATACTGTTATCTTCCCAAGTCAGCAGAAGATTTTCACATACTTCATGTTACTAAATTCCTCTAAAGCCGGACACAGATGGAGAGATTTTTTTATCAAGAAAATCGCTTAATTCCCCCATCAACACTGTCCTGCAGGGCCATTGTGTTCTCCCAGCGAGAAGAGGGGGAGCAGGGGGAGCCATCCCTGCCAGGAGAACACAGTGATTACTGTTAGCAGCTTTAATAGCCGCTAGCAATAATCACATGTAAAATCTGACAGGCTGTTTGTACCCAAGTTGATCGATCAACTTGGGTACATTCAGCCTGCCCATATATGGTTCGAATCTCAGCCGGTCCCTGCTGAAGTGGCAGAGATTCAAACCATTTATGGCCAGATTAAGGGTAGCCATTTGCAAAGATATCTCTCAAGCAGAGAGATCTTCACCCATCCTCAAACATGTCAGCAGTTGATAAATATGTGCCACCAGTTTCCAACTGTCTAACAACATATTCACATTCTAGCATCTTTTCAGCACTTTCTGGCAAAATATAATGGTCTCTATTAACATTTAAACAGTCTCCAATAGCTTTCTTTTAACATAGGAAAAGGTACGTTGTTACATCTCGGTAGTCCGAACATTGCTATTCCAAAAAATACTGGGTTCAAGGTGTAAGTGTTAATATCTCCTGACCCAGCCTATTTTCCACCTAAACCTTCAAAAGTAGGTATTATTTCAAGCTTTTTATTTCTTCCTACCAGAAGATTATATATAGCAAATTATAACACAGTGCATTAAAAATACTCAAATACATTCCTTTTTCAATTAACATTATTCATACATGCTTATACGAATACAGTATTTCTGATCAAGTAGATCTAATCTTAGCTTAAAATATTATAGCCGATTTCAAATAAAACATATATAGAAAGTTAGTATAACTATATTTGACTGCTGTTTCTATATCAATTTCATTGTGTTCTTTAAGTAAAATATAACACACCAAAGACAGTATATTGGGAATTTCTATATAGATATGTGTTAAATTATATTTCACACTATCCAGTTTATTTTTCCTTGTACAAAGAATCGTAATTTCATTGCTCCCATTGAATTGATGATTAGGAGAACAGTTACTTCTGTAGCTGCTCACTACTATACAAAACTCCTCACTCATCTTGTCTCAATTTTGTTGGATGAAAGACAATCCACAACTCCATAGATATTCTTAAATCAGTCCAGTTTTATTGTATCTCCATAGAAGATGAGTGTGTACAGCAGATGTTAACGCATTTCAGCCATAATGCCCTTGCTCACAATGAGCAAGGCTATTATGGCCAAAACACGTTAACGTCTGCTGTACACACTCATCTTTTATGGAGATACAATACATCTGGACTGATTTAAGAGCATCTATGGAGTTGTGGATTGTCTTTCATCCAACAAAATTAGAATAGCTCATCCTGGATCCAAACTATACCACTTTACAATGAAAGCTAAACTCCGGAGAGTCACTGAGCCTGATAATGGTTTTCATGCCTGAGGTCATAAAAGGAAAGTGTACATGTGCACTGGGGCACTTGGTAAGTAGGAGGCCACTGGAGGACACACGGTCAGAGTCAGGAGGCATTGAAGCAGGCTCAGTTGACAAAGAGAAAATAGACATTTGACTAGGATGAATGTAAGAAGCCAGTAAGGTTTAACGTATAGCTAACTACCCAACAGAAGATCATACCACAGAAAAATGATCAATCTGCAAATGAACACTGGTTGAATGACATTATGAATGCACGTTAGACAAAATGAACATTACAGTACGTTTTATTAAAATGAAAGACAACAAAGATCTAAGGTTTAGGTAACCAGCTTTAAACAAAATAGTTCTCAGAGCTATTTAAACCTTTCTCAGAATCACAAATACACTTTCACACTGACACCATCAATTCCCAAAAACCCAGCTATATTAAAATCTTTCATATCCGAAAGCAGGAATGACTGTCCTTCTTAGCAGATTTACATAAGCATATTTTTATATGTAACTTTTTGTTCTCTCCAGCTATGCCTCAGGCTGCAATGCCTGTAGTCTTTACATAGAGCCCAAAATGAGTAATGTCAGCACATCTGCAGTCATATTTACTAATAATTTATAAAGAGTTGCTTGTGCTGGTGTACAGCCACATGATAGTTTTGCTTGTAATGGGCATATGTTTTGGTAAGCATCTCATACTAGGCAATATATGTATGAGATATTCCCACTCTCTCCCCCCAAGCTCTAGTAGCCCAGCTGAACAGAATAGTGAACTCTGGAACTGGAGACAGAGTAGTAGAGGCCAATATTGTATATGCCAATAACATCCAGTATGTATGTGCCAATACTGTGAGCTGGTACCTAGGGCATCAGAAATGCAGAGGGCAGCTCAGAATGTTGTCCATAATTTCAGAAATTGTTATGACCGCATGTAGCCCAAACTATTTCTCCTTATTCTAAGGCCAAATGCTGATCCCAGTGGCAGCTCTGTATATACATCACAAACAGCAAGCTGCTACCAATAGCAGAATTAAGGTTTCATTCTTATACCACATGTCATATGACAGAAGTACTAAACCCTTTAACAATGTATGGAATATGTTCAAAATTGGTTCTCTTGTAGAGACAAAGAAAGAAGAATTATTACTCACAAGGGCCAAGCACAGCATGGTCTCTAAATACAGTCCTGGTAGGGGGTACTTTATTTTTATAAACAGAGCCTGTAAGAACAGATAATCATGCCCAGACAGTCATTTTTACAAGATATTTAGCAAGTTCAGGAGGTCACGGGGCAGAAAGGATGTGTAATGTTTAGAAAATGTGTCACCTGCTGACAGAAAAATAGAAGGTGTTACATTCTCTTCTCTTCTATACAGTTCATAATAAATGATTGTATTATGCTTATTTCTTAAATCAATAAATTCTTACCATAGACAAAATATAGGGACAGTGGCAACGTTTGTCCCTTTTTAAGCTGTGCCCCTTTCAGACCTCCAGTCAGCAGGAATTTATTGTAACAAACATTTAAATTGATTGCTGCTGCCAAACATGCAAACATAGACTAGGAATAGTGGAAGCTACACTACTTTTTTCCTATGCCTGGCTAATGACATCATCTAATTCAGATCTTGACAAAGGAAGTGAGTTGTGTAAGTGCCCCAGCTGCTTGTTTACATGTAGTAGCAGTGATCAGCTGACCTGCCTGTCACTGCAGATCCTCGCTGACAGGAGGTCTAGAAAGTACACAGCTTATCTAAAGTGACAAATAACTCTACATCCAGGAGGCCGATAGGCTATGCTATCACTGAAATCAATGGCAGGCCCATACTGATGAAGGTCTGAATGTCCAGAATAATCTTATTAAGTTATAAAAATATTTCTGCTAATGCATATCATATCCTATGCAGTATGTTCCCTAATCCATATTGCCTCATTCCAAATGCCATGGTGTACATTCTCTATTTAGCAACTTCTCATTCCATATGCCATGCTGTACTTTCCCTAGTCTGCACTGTTTCATTGTGTATACTATACTGTACATTCCCTATTACGCCCTACTTCAATTCATATGTCATGCTGTATGTTCCTTCTTCCACACTGCATCATTCCATATACCATGCTGTACACTCCCTATTCCACACCCACTCATTTCATATGCCACGCTGTACATTCCAATCCTTTTCCATATGCCTCATACCAATTGGCATGCTGTATGTTTCTAATTTGTATTACCTCATTCCATATGCCATGCTGTATGTTCACACCTGTTCCCTGTTCCATACCATCTCATTTAATATGCTGAGCTGTACATTTCATATTCTGAACTGCCTTGTTACATATACTATACTTAATGTTCCCTAATCCACACCGCCTCATTCCCTATGCCATGCTGTGCATTCCCTGTTCTGCATCCCCTCATTCCATAAACCATGTTGCCTATTCCACGCTGCCTTATTCTATATTGTTGCTGCTTGAGATTTATTGTTGTTGGGGGGATTATTGATGCTGCTGGGGAATTTACGGTTGCTGCTGGATGAGTTATTATTGCTGCTGGGGGATACATTACTGCTTTTGGGTGATTTATTGTTGGTGCTGGGGAATTTATTGTTTCTTCTAGGGATTTATTATTGCTGCTGGGGGAGTTATTGTTGCTACTATGGGATATATTGATGTTGCTGGAGATTTATTCTTGCTGCTGGGGGAGTTATTATTACTGTTGGGGAATTTATTGCTGCTGAGAGATTTATTCTTTAAAAGGGGGCAAGGGTGACCCAAGGTGGGATGGAGCCCCTACACCTATTCTCTGAGAAAAAAACAGTGTATCTGTATGTATACAGTATGTAAAACCCCAATTACAAAAAAATTGGAACGCTGTGTACAATCTGCATAAAAACAGAATGCAATTATTTGCAAATCTCATAAACTCATATTTTATTCACAATAGAAAATAGAAAATATACTAAACATTTAAACTAAGAAAAGGTACCATTTTAAGAAAAAAATAAGGTAATTTTGAAATTGATGGGAGCAAAAAGCTGGAAAAGGTAAATGGTACTAACAAGGAAGCGCTGAAAGCAAATTTTGCAACTAATTAGGTAATTGGCAACAGGTCAGAAACATGGATGGGTATAACAAGGGCATCTTAGAGAGTCAGAGTGTCTCAGAAGTAAAGATGGGCAGAGGTTCACCAATCTGTCAAAAGTTGCATCTAAAAATTGTCAAACAATTTCAGAATAATGTTTCTCAATATAAAATTGCAAGGACTTTAAATATATTATTATTATACAGGATTTATATAGTGCCAACAGTTTACGCAGTGCTTTACAATATGAGGGCAGACAGTACAGTTACAATACAATTAAATACGGGAGAAATCAGAGGGTCCTGCTTGTTAGAGCTTACAATCTAGAAGGGAGGGTTAAGTGAAACAAAAGGTAATAACTGTGGGGGATGAACTGAAAATGTAATTGTCTAAAAGCTAATAGAGTAGGAGATAATCGGACAGGTTGAGGTAAGGAGTTCTATAGAATTGGAGAGGCTCTGGAAAAGTCCTGGAGGCAAGCAAAGGAGGAGGTGACGAGGGAGCTATAGAGCAAGAGGTCTTGAGAGGAACAAAGAGAACGATGAGATTGGTATTTTGAGACTAGGCTGGTGATGTAGCTGGGGACTAAATGGTGGACTACTTTGTAAGTTGTTGTGAGTATTTTGAATTTAATTAGTTGGGTGAGTAGGAGCCAGTGGAGGGATTGACAGACAGGAGTAGCAGACACAGAGCAATTGGTAAGGTGGATGAGTCTGGTGGCAGCATTCATGATGGGTTGAAGGGGGGATATCCTATGTAGAGGTAAGCCAGTGAGAAGGGAGTTGCAGTAGTTGAGGCAAGAGATGACCAGGGAGTGAATTAAGAGCTTTGTTGTGTCATTGTTCAGAAAGGGGGCGTATTTTTGAGATGTTGCGGAGGTTGAGGCGACAGGATTTGGACAGTGATTGAATGTGGGGCTTAAAGGAGAGTTCAGAGTCCAGGACTATGCCTAGGACCTTGGCATGCGGTGTTGGGCTGATAGTTGTGCCATTGATTATGACAGAGAGCTCAGGGGAAAGGGCACGTGGTGGAGGAAAAATTATAAGTTTGGTTTTGGATAGATCGAGTTTGAGGAAGTGGTGTGACATCCAGACTGATATATCTGTTAGTAAATTAGTGATATGTGAGGAGACTGAGGGAGTGAGCTGAGGGGTAGAGAGATAGATTTGGGTGTCATCAGCGTAGAGATGGTATTGGTATCAGCTGACCCAAGGAGGAGGTGTAGATTGAAAATAAGAGGGGCCCAAGAACAGAAACTTGGGGGACCCCAACAGAGAAAGGAAGAGGAGAGGAGGAAGTAGAGTTGTAAGTAACGGTAAAGGTGCAACTGGATAAGTAGGAAAAGAACAAGTGAAGAGTACAGTCACGGAGACCAATGGCATTGAGTTTTTGGAGGAGGAGGGGGTGGTCAACTGTATCAAAGGCAGCAGAAAGGTTCAAAAGTATAAGTACAGAATAGTGTCTATTGGTTTTGGCTGTTAGATCGTTAGCTTTAGAAGAGCAGTTTCTGTGGAGTGTTGAGGATGAAATCCAGACTGAAGGGGATCAAGACGGCTATTCTTGGCAAGGTCGGTTATAGACCACACGTTCAAGGAGTTTGGATAAAAAGGAGAGCATGGAGATGGGGCGTAGGTTAAGATTGGTTGGGTCCAGTGAAGGCTTTTTAAGTATGGGGCTAACTAGTGCATGTTTTAGAAAGTTGGGGACGATGCCAGAAGAGAGGGAGAGATTGAAGATGTGGGTTAAAGAGTGTAGAATCTAGTCAGAGGGTGAACATGGTATTTGCAAGGGAACAGGTTCCAGAGGGCAGGTGGTTAATTTGACGTTAGCAAGTAGTTTAGCAACCTCATCTAAAGTGGTGGGGTTGAATGAGGGAAGTAGTGATTGTACCTGTGGGCATGATGTATAAAGCATGAAAGGTATCTGAACAGCAGAGATCTCCTCACAAATTTTTTCAATCTTCTGAGGTGATTGGCGATCTCCTGGGCAGTGAGTGAAGTAGTGGGTGGAGGCAGAGGAGGACGAAATAGAGAGTTGAAGGTAGAGAAGAGTTGACGGGGACAGGATGATAAGTTGTTACCGAGAGTGATAACAAAGGTCTGCTTGGCTGGAATTATATTTTTGGAGGGCAGATTTATACTGGTTAAAATCTTTCTGAGACTGAGTCTTACGCCACATGCGCTCAAGAGCACGGCTATGTTTTTTCAGACTTCTAGTGTCATCTGTTTGCCAAGGTTGAAGGGGTTGGGGCCTGATTCTGTGAGTAGTGAGAGGGGCCAGTGTGTCCAGGAAGGCTAAAAGTGAAGTGTTGTAGACAGAAGTGGCTAGGTCGGTGCAGGACAAGGGTGCGATTTTGTAATAGAGGTGGTCAGTAGCAGAGTAGAGAAGAGAAGTGTTGAGGTGGTTTGTATGGGTAGCTGTTGAGGCGGTTGGAGGGTGAGGAGGTGGAGGAGAGGAAGAGAGTGAAACTAATAAGGTAGTGATTAGAGAGAGGGAATGGATAGTTGGAGAGGTTGCATGGAGTGCAAAGGTGGGAAAAAACTAGGTCAAGGTCAGTGAGAAGTAGCATGTATCCATTGCTTCAGAGAGATAATTGAATCAGTAAGAGCCTCACCACCAGAAGAATTCCTGGGTTGCTAGCTGCTGACCACTGCAGGGGGTGGCTGAGTCTGTTTCACCTGAGGTGCATTCCTATGCAGAATTTTCTGCCTCTTTGCTTTTCTCCCTGGCAGTTGGCGCAGACTGCGCATGCCCTCTGCTATCTCCTCCAATTTTACAGGGACTGGGCTGGCAGACATGCGGGGTGGAGTCGCACTGCTACCCTCCTCCAGGAAGCCACTTCTCACCTCCCAAACTTTCATCCCTCTCAATGAGGAGGCGGAGGAGGCTCTCTCTTCTCTCCGGTGAGTGGCGCTTCTTCCTTCCTATTCCCAGTCCGGTCCACAGGTCAACAGATAATGGCAGGAATCCCCCTTTCATCTGCTCCAGAAGAGTGGGCTTTGGCTACCCACCAATTTCCTCCAATCTGCTGCTTGTTGCTGTGCAGAGGCACGGCTGTCATAGCCAATGGCAACCTGCAAAAAGATTAATAGGGAAAAGCCATGCAGTCCCCTTTGAGCTATCCCATGTGGGTCCAACATATTGCAGGGACTTGTAATGCTGTTTTATGTAGATTTTACACAGCATCCCATCTTTTCTGGAATTAGAGGTGTATACAGTATCTCAAAAAAGTGAGTACACACCTCCCATTTTTGTAAATAATAATAAAATAAATAAATAAATAATAAAATATTTACAAAAATGTGAGAGGTGTACTCACTTTTGTGAGATGCTCTATATATATATATATATATATATATATATATATATATATATATACAGTATATACATTTTATATTGCCCACTAGTTCAGTTTAATCACTTCATATTTACCAGCAGCTGAATATCCCTCATTTTTAGTTATTAGTTGTAGCTGGGTAGCACACACTGGTTGTAGCACACAGATTCAAATTCATTCAGTGTTTTTGATCTGTCATTTAGCCTCCTTTTTAAAATTGCATGGTTTTTGCGTAAATCAATATCTCTAGAGACTGTATTTCGACTAATATATTCCATGTGGCCTCTAATCTGTGAATAATAATTTTCAAATGTACGTCACTGGCCACTGGAAGACCTTTAAATGCAAAATCAAACAGTGTCTGAAAGAAAATCTGTTAACCCTGTGTGCACAAACACACAGAAGCCCACAGAAATGATGTGGTGCTATGTTGGAGCTATGTTTTTACTTTCTAAAATGAAATTCAAGCAACATATTAATAACATGAAGGAAATGTATATCATTATTCCTTTCTAGCCTCCTTAATCACTCTGGTGGGCTCAGGATCAAGGTTGGGTGGAACATTACAACACACACCTTCTATCCATATGCCAACACTGTAAGGAACAGCACCGTATTTACTTAATATGCAAATGCCAGTAGGAGCTGCTATTTCCAACTTGTAGTTAAAGTGGAGCTCCACCCACAAGTTCCACTTGTCTGCCTCCTCCCCCCCTCCGCTGCCACATTTGACACCTTTTGGGGGAAAGGGGGCAGTGGGTACCTGGTTTTACAGGTACCCACTCACGACGAACTGAGCCCCCCTTTCCCCACAGCCTTCTGTGACACTTCACAGGTTCCAGAAGACTGTGGCCCATTCAATAAGCACAGCGCAATTCGTGCATGCACAGTAGGAAACAAACTGTGAAGCTACAAGGCTTCACTGACAAGTCAAGATGGCGGCATCAGCACCTGATAGCCGATTGAAGAATCGGCTTGGGTGAGGACACCGCTGGATGCCTGGACATATTTGTATTTGTAGCTGCTGATTCTGAATTTTTTGGGGGGAGTCTGGAGCTCCTCTTTAATGTTCACAATCTGGGACTGTCATTCTGTGGGTTACTGACCTGAAACAGCTGTGGAAGCGCAAAAAGTGTAAACCTGTTAATGTGCTGTATGGGTTTTATATTTTATTCTAATGTCTAAGTGGGTTTTCATATGGATCTATTAGAGGATCTTCACTCCCTGCACCTTAATGTGGCAGAAACCTGCAGAAGTTAAACACACAGCAGGCAGTGGGAAGACCCGGTGGCATCTTATTGGTGGCTAGCAGCAAAGTCTTGAAGAGGTAGCCTGCTCCAATAACATCAGAGAAAAAGATGATGGCATGGGACCTGGAGTGTGGCAGTGGATTGGCAGATTGCAGAAGGGCAATGCTGGGTTTATTGGGCAGGTGAGTATGTGAACTAAAGACAATCCTGCAGAGCAGGTAAGAGGAGATGGGGGCATAAAAAGGGGGAGGAGTGGGAATAAATGTTTCTCTTTAGTTAGCATCTGTCTAAATTAATTCTGTCCTGAATTTTCTGTACAGGTGTTTGGTAATCTTATTTAAGTCTTGCCAAAGAACCTGAAATGGATTTTATAACATCAAGTTCAACACTTACCAGAAGATTTCTTACAATAGACATAATTTGCATGTCTCTAGACTGTAATTTTTCTAGAGGAAATTAAGAAAATGAATGGCAATACCTGACAGGTAGCTCTGGGAAGCATAAAATCATTTTATTTCTTTACCCATCTCACTATTTCTCTTAACCCTTTTTTGTTAATGTTTTATGTTTTATTTTGGAGCAATCAAGCCCGAGAATCTTCTCTCCAGATACTGGGGTCATAGCCTGCCTTTTCCATTCTAAAAACACAACCCTTTTTGTTTGACACCACCAACCCACTGGAAATGCCCTTCTACCTACATTGCATGCATGCATTCATTTTAAAGCTGTGGAACAATATAGAGCATAGTTGCTGCAGACATCATATGAGATATAGATTATCAGGAAGATTGGTAAGGGCTAAATTGTGATATTTAAGACCACTATTCCAACACTGCTGCCAGAGATACTTCTCTAAACTATACATATTTTCTTAGCAATCTCACCCCCTCATTTTATGCATTTACTTTGATATACAGCTTATATTCAAAGCTTCTATAGGTGCAGCATGGGCATCGCTAGTGCTGGGCACCTGTGGTATGTGCTCTGAATCTCCTGCCAGGTGCCTAGGGCCTCAGTGCCATGACTGCTCATTACTGTAGCAGCAGGAATCTCTCTCCTCCAGGCTGCCTCTCAGAGCAATAGAATTCAGAGCACAGGGAAGCTTCCCTAGGCTCCTCATTGGCTCTGACTTGTCATATCACACAAGTCAAGGGGGTCCTATAATAAGTCTCCTTGCTTTCCTTGCTTTTGGTGAATTCAGGGAGGGACATTCTGTATGCTACATACTCCTGACCCCTGCACCTTGTGCATTATATAATCCTGACCCCTGAACTCTGAGCGTTACATACCCCTAAACCTGTGCATTACATAATCTTGACCCCTGCACTCTGCACATTACTCACTCTTGTCCCTCTGCACTGTGCATTACACAAGCCTGACCCCTACACCTTCTTGATTACACATCCCTGACCCGTGGCATTTTATGTGTCACATACTCCTGACCCTGAAACTTTGTACATTAAGTACTCTTAAACTCGACATTCTGTGTGTGAAATCCTGGCCGCAGAATGCTGTACATTGTACACAGCTGACCCTTGCACTCTGCATTACACACCCATAAACCCTGCAATCTTGTGATCCTTGTACACTGTGCATTACACATTTCTGGCACATTCACTCTGTGCATTATGTACTCCTGACCCCTGAACTCTGTGTGCCACACACATCTGATTCGTGTATTTTGTGCATAGCATATTCCTGACCCCTGCACTATGTGTGTTGAACTGAACTGTGTACCATACACACCCTTGAATCCTGCATTATATACATTATATTGTATATTACATTCTTCTGAGTGTAGTGTTCATTGTCTCAATATTCATTGGTTGCTAAGCAGTCCCCGTTTGTTTACTGAAGTTCTTTAACCAGTCCAGCCTTTTCTATGTGCTATATCCACCCAAAGAGTGAAGGGTTAAGCACAGGGCAGAGGAGATATTGGGGTCTTTTAGACCCTCTATGTCTCCATAAAGAGTACCTGTCACCTGCCCAATGCTATCACATGGGGCTATAATAACCCCTTGTATTAGCATTAATTTGAAAATAAATAAATAAATAAAACATGTTAATAAAAAAGTTTAAAAAATAAGTAGAAGTACTGTATAATAAAATGTATTAATAAAATAAATAAAAAAATTAAAGGTAACCCCTACTGCCCTGCACTCACCGCAAATGCAAACATGCACCCAGGGTACACAAGGGTATGTACACGTACCACACTTGTGAACTATTGCTGCAAACATCAAAGTGAGAACAGTAATTCTAGCACCAGAGCTCACATTTAAAGTGATTGTAAAGCTATGTTGATTTTATTAAAATAACAAACATATAAGTGCTTACCAACAGCACTGTCCAGGTGCTGGCAACCCAGAGTTGGGCTGTGTGCATCCATAGACACACATAGTAGGTCTTGGATCTGCCCCCCACTCCCTTCTTACAGGATTTGACTGACCACAGCAGGAGCCAATGGCTCCCATTGCTCTCAGTAAAATATGTGAATGCAGGAAGAGAGCAGAGTGGGGCTACCGACGGGGAAAGTACTGGATCAAGAGTGGTGTCAGGTAAGTGCTTGGGGGGAGAGGGGGGCACAGACAGTGAAAGGCTTTAATGCAGAGAATGTATTAAGGTAAAAGCCTTCTGCCTTTAACCACTTCAACTATAAACTGATAAGCTGTAAAGGCTTTTTACCGCTTGCCGACCGCTGGTCGGCAATTGACGGTGACAGAGTGGCTCTATTGTGCAAATCGACGTCATACGACGGGGGCTGCGGGATTGAGCCTACTCACTGAGTTCGGGGAGGGCCAGGGAGCGGGTGCGGCGGAGTCGATCTCCGCCGGCCACCCGCGATGCCCCCCCCGGAGTGAAAGAACGGAGGTCCATGTAAGTAAACACGGACCTCCGTTCTGTGAGGGGGGAAGGGCTGTGATCACAGCCTTCCTGTACATGGAGGCTGTGACCACTTCCCTTCCCCAGCTAGGGCAGTCCCCATACAGTTAGAACACGCTCAGGGAACATAGTTAACCCTTAGAGCGCCCCCTGCAGGTTAACCCCTTCACTGCCAATGGCATTTACACAGTAATCAGTGCATTTTTATAGCACTGATCGCTGTATAAATGGAAATGGTCCCAAAAAAGTGTCAAAATTTTCCGACATGTCCGCTGAAATATCGCAGTACCGCTAAAAATCGCAGATCGCCGTCATTATTAGTAAAAAATAAAAAAAAATAAAAAACCCCAGAAATGAATTCTCATCATCCGTAAACGCGACCACTTTTGCGCAAACCAATCAATAAACGCCGATTGCGATTTTTTTTATCACAAATATGAGGAAGAATATAAATTGGCCAAAAACTGTGAAAAAAAATGTTTTTTTATTTTTTTTTTTGGATTTGTATTTTAGCAAAAAGTAAGAAATTTGTTTTTTTTTTTGCAAAATTGTCGCTCTTCTTTTGTTTATAGCGGCGATCAGAAATGATGCAGAGGTGATCAAATACCACCAAAAGAAAGCTCTGTTTGTGGGAAAAAAAGGACGCAAATTTCGTTTGGGTACAACGTCACATGACCGCGCAATTGTCAGTTAAAGCGACGCAGTGCCGAATCCCAAAAAGGGCTCCGGACCTAAAGCTGGAAATCCTTCCGGGGCTGAAGTGGTTAAAGAGTTGCCTATGAAGATTTTTGAGTACCATTGTTTTGAGCGATATCACGGGTGCATGCAATTTTAAGACTCAACATGTTTGGTATCTATTTACTCATCGCAACCTCATCTTTTATATTTTACAAACAAATTGGATATTATTTTGTGTTTGTGTACTTTAAAATTCATTTTATTACATTTTTTTCTGAAAATATCATTTTTTTAAACAGTTGCGCAAATGTTGTGCAAAATAAAAAATTGCATCAACTATCTTTTTATCCTATAGGTCCTCTACTTTCATGAAATATATAATTTTCTAGAGGTTTTAAGTAATGTTATAAAAAAAAGAAGATCGAAGATCACCAAAGAACTGGCACGGGTGAGGACAGCGCTGGATTCCCAGTCAGGTAAGTTTTCAAGGTCAGCAGCTACAATATTTGTGGTGGGGGGGGCTAAAGATCTACTTTAAAGTGGTAGTAAAGCCCGCTTTGTGATTTTTACTTACAGGTAAGCCTTTAATAAGGCTTATCTGTAGGTAACATGAATATCTCCTAAACGTGCACTGAGCCGAACCTGCACAGCTGCGTGCCGGAACTGAGGGCTCCCACACACATGCACAGGAGTGACTTCATCACAGCTCCAGCCACTGACACTACCTGAGCCAGGGAACCCAGAAGAAGCACCGAAGGAAGATGTCAGCCCTCTCAGCCAGTGACAGCGCACCGCTGAAGGGCTTCGTTCTAAGGTAAGTTGCATACTATGCATACTAGCACATTATGTTTTTTTGTTTTTTTTTAAACTGTCACAGTTTAATACCACTTTGAGGTGGTCTCAGAGTGTTAGCTCTTTGTCCATTTTCATGCAATAATGCAAAAATGCAATAGAAGCTTCGGGCACAGCAATTAATTTATATTTTATTTGTACAAAAATTGTGGCATATGTGTGCCATGCACACAATGGGGGGATTTACTAAAAATGGAGCGTGTAAAAATCTGGTGCAGCTCTGCATAAAAACCAATCAGCTTACAGGTTTTAATGTCAAAGCTTAATTGAACAAACTGTAGTTAGAAGCGTAGTTGGCCACACTCACTTAAGGTCATTTTTACTCTCTTTGGGGTGCCAAAGGGTGCCCTAAGTCTTTTACAATCCTAGCAATGCCCCTCAGTGCAGGAAGAGTAGCAATGCCAAGCTCTGTACATATAGGTAGGACTGTCCAGACGGGTGAGGTTTTTGTTTGTCAGAAGTGGTAAGCATGAACTGATACTAAATGTGGAGTCCAATGAATGTTTAGCATTTACCAGTGTCCCTTACAAGAATTACTGCACAACTGACAATTTCAGGTTTAATTTGTCAGATTTTACAACTAGAGATAGATTTAACAACTAGAGACCACTGACAAGCTAAAAGAAACTAGGGAGTTTCTAATATAGAGTAGTAACTATGCACAAGCCAAAGATCAGAGCAGGGCACAGGAGGAAATCAGAAACCAAAAGACAAGCTGAACAAATGCTGAATAATGCATTAGGATACATGAACCAAAAGAAAAGTCAAGTCAGTACAAATAGTGCATCAGGAAAGAATCTTTGCGCAGACACGATCCCTGTGCACTAATAGCACAATTTGTACATACCAGCAGATGACATAATGAACCTGCCACAATATTTCTGCTGTAGTGGGTGCCAAAAAATAGTCTACACCAAGACCAGACAAGTAATAGGTAAAGAAATTCGGTACAGAGGCATTAAAAAAAAACAAAAAAAACATAGGGCATAATCTGATCTTATGTAACGATGTGATCATAAATTTTACCTCCTTAACCTCAAGAAGAAAATAGTTAATTGATCAGTCCCACACACAGAAATATATAAAAACATTTTTGCTTTGGACTGAAAATGTAAAACTAAAGAATTAACTTAGAGATGTAAAGGTGATAATTGTCACAGCCTTTGCTAAGCATTACCATTTTTATTGATAGTATCATAGCTAACACTGCACAACAATCTAATGCACGATCGAATGACCTTTTTGCATTTACAAACAAATCTTTTTTTTTCCATTTGGATAGAGCAGAGAAGGCTAGAGCCTCTGTTAAGTTTTTATTACTATCTCACTTATTTGTATATGGGATCGTATGATTTGTATATGAGATTCTATGATTATATATCATTTTTCTTTTTTTTTTGGTTGAACTAGATGGACTTGTGTCTTTTTTCAACCTGACTAACTATGTAACTATACAAAATAAAGGGAGAACCTAAAGTTTACCTGAGCTGCACTTCACAATAAAAAAATTGCCACTAAACACTCACATGTAGGGGTAACCATTCACCCTTATAATGACAAACAGACAAGTTGGTTATAACATTTTTAAGACTTCTTAACAGACAACCTCGCCTTAAAAACAAAAACATGCAATCAGAAAGGGGCCTTTAGTGTTACTTTGTTTTTAATTGCAGTAGAAGAATACTGTAAGGCATAATTTAAAGCAGTGAATGTGACTTTCACCAAACATTCACTGGTGGTGAATCAATCAGTCATTTAAAACATATGCTCCTGAAAGATTCCCCTGCAGGTTAAGGTTTGGTAAATGTTATATTTATTGCTTTATAAATATGTCTCTAAGGTTTTTTTTTTTGCAATAAAAACTTCTTACCTTCTTGTTCCCAAGACACCACCACCACCTGAACTAAATATAAAAACATAACTGTGTTACTATGACTGAATAGCTGGGCTGCAATAACTGATTTCATCAGCAGGTGGCACTGCAGTGGAAATCGACAATTGTGACTCCAGATCCAAATACATTCAAGATCCTTTCATATCAAAATGAGTAGTGCAAATCAATCACAAGGGCTTTTCCAGAATTTCCTAGAGATTGATAACATTTTAATATGCATACAAACTATTTTCTTCTACTGCACACTTTTGGGAAAACAAAGGGGCTTTCTCCAACATCAATTCTTTTCCTGCTGTTTGGTGATATAAATATGAAAACAACTTGAAGAAAAAGAAAATCCAAGTAATGTCTACATACCCTGGCTGTAAAGTCATCGTAGTATTTAATTAATAAAGTAATTTAATGCAGAGTACACCACAACAATAGACTAATTAAATGTCATTTGTTAGGAGGTAATCCAGAAGAAATCCCATGATAGGTTAGTGATATTTGCATGAGTGAGTCTGCTGCTATTACCAGCCGAACTGGCTCTTGCTTCCTAATGACTGCGACAATGTTTACATGGAATAATAAAACCAAATTAATAACTACTTCGCAGAATTAAATGTCTAATAGAAAAACAGGCATTTTTGAGTCAAATGAACTGTTCAAAAAAGTCAAATTTGCTTAGATATGCTATTAAGCAGATATATTGGATAAATTTAATTTATTGCATCCATGGTGCGAATCCTTCATGATAAGGGTCCCAGGGGAACTGAAATTGTTGGCATGCAAGGCATGGATAAAACAAATTACTTTTATCTCATTTATTTTTTCTTGAGTGCCTAGAACCCTCACCTCCTTGCTGTGGTGATGAGCAGGAAAAATGATAAATGATACAATGGTTACTGGCCCTTTCTTTTGCATAGACCATCCTAAGTACTTTTTTTTAACTGGCTTAATTGTAGCATTAGAGTTTGGCTCAAGAGACTTTTTGAATATGTTTGTAGTGACAGAACCATGCAGCTGTGTTTACGTGGTCCCTGGTCACACAACTGCAGTTCACAGTCTTAGTCTGTGTTTGGTGATACAGTTGTGTGGATTTGCTATAAGCAAAAAGGCTGTTCACTTTGCAAGGGAAGGTCCATTTTACAACTGAATTTTCCCCAGAGTTTAATGAATGTGGTGAAATTTCACTTTGCAAAGGCATGCAAGAGAAAAAAAACAGCATTTTTGCTTACAAATGATCGTATAATGGAAGTCAGCAGAGCACCTCATTCACTAAGCTCTGGGGAAAAGTCCCCTTGTGAAGGGAAAATTCCCCTGCAAAGTAAACAATCTATTGGTCTTAAGTGAATCAACCCCAAGCTGGCCAGCCCATTCATTGTAAGATTGGCTGTTATACTCAAAAACATATTGTTGTATAATTGGACTGATTCTGGTGTAACAATGTACTATTCTAAGGCTTAACAAATGATACTGTAAATAATAAGACTGCCAACGACATACATTTGTAAGTGCTTAATAAAGAGATATTCAAAGATGTTGGAACATCTTTGGAGTGGTTTTCTTTGCGGAAAAAGAGAAACCTTTTCACTAACTAAATGTTGTGTCTATACAGAATGTTGGAAGACTTCAGAAGAATCCTTGAGGGAAGAGCAATCCACAGTTGGAAAGGAAGCTCTATTGCCATTGTGTATTGTGCTTTAGCAGAGATCTGTTTGTTAATGGGTAGTCTAAGCCAGCTTAAACAAGTCAATTCTCAAAGAAAATCTTAGAAAACCATTTTGACTTTGGAAAAGATGCAAATAATTGAAGAATTTGGCAACTGGAAGAAACATTGCCCATAGATTTGTATTATTTATATTTTTAATAGTAGTGATGATAAGCATCATCATCAACTGTGGTACTGAGACTAAATGGATAACACTCTAATGCTGCAAACAGATTTCAAGATATAAGAAAGTAAATCTTTATCACACTTAGTAAACACGTAAAATTATCATCTAGCCCTCAACCTTTTAATGTGTATTAAAAATGTTGACTAGACTCGTCTACTATTAAACACATTCCACTTCCTCCTGTTGGTTCTGCAACTACAATCCATCCTTTAAAAGTAACTGTTTTCAGTGCTTTACAATAAGATGAAAATTTGCTAAAATAAACAAATATGGTGACATTTCCTAGAAATTAATTGAAAAAATATATTTTATTATTGTTAACCTTTAACAAGAACTATTAGGGTAAAAAATACAAACTGAAAAACATGTGATTGAAAAGTTTTAAAGTGTAACTAAAATCAAAAACAAAAGTAACATATTATGCAGCTTACCAGTCCTTAGATGTGGTGTCTGCAATCCTTCTCTCGTTTAGTCTTTTATCTGTATTTTTTAATGCTGATTCTGCCAGTAATATACTCTCTGTCCTAGGATATGACCCTACACAGTGGGTTTGGTTTACTAAAATTGCAGAGTACAAAATCTGGTGTAGCTCTGCATGGTAGCCAATCAGCTTCTAACTTCAGCTTGTTCAATTAAGCTTTGACAAAAACTAGAAGCTGATTGGTTTCTGTGCAAAGATGCACCAGATTCTGCACTCCCCAGTTTTAATAAACCAACCCCACTGCATCTATGGAAATACTGTCACCCTCAGCTGCTTGCCTGATTTGGAGTGCAACCGCCCACCAAATTTCCATTTCAATTGGGGGGTTGTTTTGTGGGTCACAAAAGATAACCGGGACGGCTGATAATATGACTTGATATACTGTGCACAGGAAGTTGGAAGGATGTTGCAATAATTACAGGATCAATGGGTACTCTTTGTGCTTGCAGAAGTTAGAATTGGACTGAAAAAGAAAACTCATGCAGCCAGCATAGCTAAGGAGTAGTAAGCTGCCATATTTTACATTTTGTTCTTGGGTTTGCACATAATTTAAGGGGAATAAGAGAAAAGACAATAGGTAAAAGTTTACTGGTTATTCTACTGCAACTTATCAACAAAATTAATTATTAATAATGTTGTTATCATGTTGACAAAAGTAAAATCATTTTCAGATTAAAAAACAGTAAGAATAACTATGCATGTCATCCTTACTTTTGGATGTATTTTTTTGGAAGTAGTTACTTTTCGCATACACAATATATACTGCATGAACAGTATGTATAATACTGTGAATTACAATATGTCAGTCACTTTCTTTACCTAAGAACCATTTTCCAGTGAATAGGTTATTAAATATTATTGGAAATGTTACAGGTAAGCAATGTTGTTAGAAACCATGGGGCTCCATACAGCCTTCCTGATGGGGCCTCTACACCCCTCTGGGGTGCAGCAAAACAGCGGTACTGACTTTATCCCCCTACTTCCTGAAAAATGAATAAAAAGTCCCACCTAATGGGTCTCTCTGTTGACTTGATAGGGCCCAGGGAAATATAATTTAAGCCCTGGTAAGCAAGTAAGAGTGGGGGTGTGATCTAGTAAAATCCATTTAATTAATTTAGGCAGAAATTAACAAAAACAATGCCAGGGGCCCCCTTGTTTAGCTGATGAGGTCTGGGCCCAGTACAACAGGACCATTTGTATTTCCTTATCAGTGGCCCTGGCCATGATCCTCTGTGGTAGTTTCTAGACATTCAGCTCTCAATCTGAGCATCTATACCATGCAAGAGCAAAATAAATCATCATCACATGTTCAAGATTACCATTCCACTTACTGTATACGTGAGTAGATCCTGTTCTGGTAGATGAGTCACCTGTATACAACCTATATAATATGCATTGAGTATGTATAGGAACCAAAGATTTACAAAGAGGAGCTGGAAATGATAAGCAAATTTAAATGGCACAGATGATTTATTTTCCATTTAATTGTACAGGCAATGACACCAGCATATGTGATCACACAAATAATACTGCTTGCCATAATAATGCAATGGTTCTTGGTGAACATAGCACTATAATTTCCATTTTGTATGCTAACTGCATACATTTGAAAATATATTTTAGTCCACCAATGATGATGGTGGCATTGGGCCAACATTTTTGCAAAAAAAAAAATACAAGCAATACATAATCACATGCAACAACTGCTGTTATATACTAAAAATCGTAAACATATTCCTCAATAATACCTTAAATATTAAATACCTTAAATAGCTTTTCTGTTAGGTAATTGTTTGTGAAATACCTAAAGGCAAATTATGATTTTCACTCATTAAATTTTAAAGCTATATTATTAAATTCTTGTATCATTTTATATGTTTTATTTTGATAACCTCATGAAAGTAAATGTTTCATTGTGATGAGCCAAGAAAGATATCACACAGACATGCTTCATTACTCACCTCTATCAGACTTGACCTGCAAGTACAACAACATGTATTAGCATCCAGTGACTGACAACTGCAGCCAACTGCTCTGGATTGAGGAACTTGTTAGGACCCATTTTAAATGTATTATATGAAACCTAAAAAAATCTGAGGCTGTAATTGTGATGGTAAAATATGTTCACTGTAGCCAGTTTGATTTTTTTTTTATATGATGCTTCTGCTGCGTAATAACAGCTGTTGGTATTTTTGTTAACACACCAATATAATAATGTGTTAAAATGTACTTTTTTAAGATAAGCCCTAAATTCTGCTGAAACGTGGTTTTGTTAGAGGACCATTCAGAAATAATTGCTTTCACAAAGCTTCATTACATAGTATCTGTATTGGGTTAAAGATAAGCTACCAATTTCTTAATAGACATACATCCAGCCCAAGGTAATATAGGGATTACCAGATTGGGAAAAACACATTGCTTGTGTATGATCAAAGCCAGGCAAGCTTAACAACATTTGCAATGAACTAAAGGAAAACTCTAGATTTCAGAACCCTTTCTTTTAACAAAAACTTCACCACTTTCCAATTCAATTTGCTACAACATTTAATTCATTTGCACCTAACCACCTTCCACCATATGTATTACAGCTCGTACCATGTCTGGAATGTTACAAATGTTTCAAATTAAAATAAGTCTCACAGTGCTTTGCTTTAACATCTTTCAGATAATTTGGGAATTTGTTGTTTAAGAAATAAGTGTGAGGCCCACATCCCCAATAAAGAATATACAAATACAATAGTGGTGGCTTGTTCACTTGGTGAAGGGATTGAATAACCTTATCCACAGTTTAATCATGGAGTTTTCCATTTGACCATTATGGTCCATTTGAGTGACTGCTTTTCTGAACTGTTTATTTATTTATATTTTGTTTCAGTATTTTTAATATCAATCACTGTAGCACAACACACTTTGTTTCTTGTTTTTTTGTGGTAATATCTCACATTTGTGGTGCGGCTTTTTTCACACTGAATAATCTTTTTACCTGAGCAGTATTATTTTTGTATTTATATACAAATACAGCACAATATTCTGGTGTTCCCTCTATGACATGCAGCAGCAAAAGGATAAACATTCCCTTTTTTATGCCTAAATTCCTCTAACCTTAATGGGTTAGTGACAACATATATACCATGATTTAATTGTAAGTGTGGTAAATGCATTATGGTTCTTATATCACTTTTTATATTATAGATAACTATCTTTTGATAAATAATTTGCCCCTGAAGAAGAAAAAGCTATATATTGTCAAATTTCAAAACGCATTGGGCTCTCATTGTCTTCATCAAATCTGTATGTTGACTGTTGAAATGGTTATCTGTCATTCAATTGCATCTGATTTTTAACAACTTTTTGTATGGAATATGTTTTAATCTGTTCTAATAAAAATATACTTTTTATACATTTATGAAGAAGTTGTTATACCCTAAAAAGTCCCATTTAGAAGGGTTGTTAGTTTTGTAACATCTTTCAAATGCCTTGCACTGCATTAGTACACTGTTTTAGTATTGCTCAATAACAATTAAAAAACAAAAGGCAAATCCACTTTACACTACAAGTGCACTGCTAGTGCACTTGGAAGTGCACGTAGAAGTGCAGTCGCTGTAGCTCTGAGCAGAAGATCTGAAATTAGGGGAAACTCTGCTGATTTTATCATCCAATCATGTACAAGCAAAAATGCTGTTTTATATTTTCCTTGCATGTCCCCCTCGGATCTACAGTGACTGCACTTCCAAGTGCACTTGCAGTGCACTTGTAGTGCAAAGTGGATTTGCCTTTAGTAAATCAACTCCATTGTGTTATACTGGAGAAGAGGGAGAGTGTGTTCACATAGTCTAAATACCAGGTGAAAGGTTTGTCTTTTTTGAAAAGATGTTTGAAAAAATATCAAACATGTAAATGATTTTTGTTTTACTAAAAGCATAATAAAAAGGTACAGTTGTACATTTTCCTCTTTTTATCAATAAAAAATGAATATTTTACCATATAAGCATATTGATGAAAATAATATCTTATCAGGAAAAACACTTCAATTGGCTATGTTGTAGAAATTGTTGCATACTGTACATAGACAACACCTTCCATCTCAATTCAAAAATCAATATTTCCCTTTCACTACAGGAAAAAGGTGAACTATTATTTACCTGTGTTCATTGCTCATCTTCTTCTAAGTCATGGTAAAAAATATCTAAAAAACAAGGTTGTTTCATTTAAAGGGGTTGTAAAGGCAGAAGGTGTTTATCTTAATGCATTCTATGCATTAAAGTGGATGTAAACCTTTCATATACCCAATGAAGTGAACAGCCTCAGATGATACACAGAGATGACACAAACCTGCCTATATAAGTTTTACATGTATATCTTCTGTCTTTACTTTGATATACTGTTTAGAAAGTGCACATTCTGTTAGATTTTCCACCTCCTCCTTCCTATGTAGGAAGAGATGATTGCTAGATGCTGTGACACACTGTGAGAAAGCTGATTGGAGGAAAGGCACACACCCCTTCCCCACACATGCAGAGTCTGGCTGTGTATAGTTTAGCTGTGTGCTAATCTATTTTTAGCAACCTCCCCGTCTCTAAATTCTCCGTCCCATCTCCCAGAATGAGTTAGAACTTATCAGGCTGATAACAGAGCTACGGAATAAGAGACAGCTACGGGACATAGCTATTTGAAGAGAGATAAGAAAACATTACAGACAGATATGCCCAGCTTAAATTTCATGAATCGGATTTACATCCACGTTATGATAAAAAACCTTTATCTCAACACCCCCTAATTACTTACCTGAGCCCTGTCTCTCTCCAACAATGTCCACAAATGTCTAAGCCATCTGGGACACTCCTCCTAATTGGCTGAGACAGAGCAGTGACTCTATTGGCTCCCGTGGCTGTCAATCAAAGTCAGTCAGCTAATCAGGGGAGAGAGGAGGTGGGGCTGCGTCGGGGTCTGAATGGATACACAGAGCTCGGCTCAGGGCCCCCATAGAAAGCTGCTGGCTTTGGGGGCACTCAATAGGAGGGAGAAGCCTGAAGCAGCGAAGAGGGACTTGAGAAGAGGAGGATCCGGGCTGCTCTGTGCAAAACCAGCTACACAGAGCGGGTATGTATAACGTTTGTTATTAAAAAAAATGAGACTTTACAATCCCTTTAAGGGATAAAAAGACATTAATCCCAGTCCATTAGGGTAAAGGCACACCTGGGGATCTGAAGGTTTAAAACTTCCCAGCCACCCCATAGCAGATTTAGTGCTACAGTGTGGCCATGATTCTGCAGTTCTTGGTTTTGGGCGTGAGTGCGCTCCGCCAGGGGCTCGCTCCTGCTGTGATTTTACACAGCGGGAGCTGATCTGAAGGTCCTGTCTGCCGGCACCCACTGATCCTTTGGAACACTGTCAGAATGGCAGTCTGCCTATGTAAATAAGGCAGATTGTCATTCTGTTGGTACAGAAGACATGGATCCTGTGTTTCTGTAAAACAAGACCACAGATCCATGTCTTCCACTAACAAAAAGCACCTTCCCCACTACTCTGAAACTGATTAGCTAGGCACACAGTTAATAATTTTGAATGCCTCTGATGTTAACTCCCTGCCAGTGTCATTAGAACAGTGACAGTGCATATTTTTAACACTGATCACTGTAATAATGTCACTGGTCCCCAAAAAAGTGTCAGTTAGGTGTCCAATTTGTCTGCTGGAATATTGCAGTCCCACTATTAGTTGCTGATCACCACCATAACTAGCAAAAAGATTAAAAAAAACAAATAAAAATATCCCATATCCCATTTGTAGATGCCATAACGTTTGCACAAACCAGTTAATATACGCTTACTTTTTTTGCTAGAAAATTACTTAGAGCCCCCAAACATTATATATTTTTTTCTGATATCCTAGAGAATAAAATGGCGGTAGTTGCATTACTTTATGTCACACCGTATTTGCGCAGAGGTCTTAAAAGTGCAATTTTTTTTGAAAAAATTCACTTCTTTTAAATTAAAAAATAAGACAACAGTAAAGTTAGCCCAATTTGTTTCTATAATGTGAAAGATAATATTAAGCCAAGTAAATTGATACCCAACATGTTGTCATGCTTCAAAATTGTGCCCGCTCGTGAAATGGCGACAAACTTTGGCACATAAAAATCTCCATCGGCAACGTTTAAAAATGTCTACAGGTTACCAGCTTTGAGTTACAGGGGAGGTCTAGAATTATTGCTCTCACTGTAACGATCGTGGCAATACCTCGCATATGTGGTTTGAACACCGTTTTCATATGCGGGCACGGCTTACGTATGCGTTCACTTCTGTGCGCCAGCTCGGCGGGACGGGGTGCTTTAAAAAAAATGTTCTTATTTATTTTACTTTTTATTTTTACACTGTCCTTTAAAAAAAATGGGGTCACTTTTATTCCTGTTACAAGGAATGTAAACATATAAACATTCTTTGTAATAGAAAAAAAACATGACAGGACCTCTTAAATGTGAGATCTGGAGTCAAAAAGACCTCAGTTCTCATATTTACACTAAAATGCAATAAAAAAACATTTTCCGCTTTGAGAGCATTGGGTGGAAGTGACGTTTGACGTCGCTTTTGCCCTGCAATGTTATGGAGTTGAGTGGGGGCCATCTTCTCCTCAATCAGCACCCAGCCTGTGGGGAGATAGGATCGGATCATCTCCGCCACTACCGATGGCTCCGGTAAGCATGGAGGAAGGTGGGACCGTCTCCCACCACCAATAAAAGTGATCTCTCTGTGAATCCACGCCATTTAACCACTTCAGCCCCGGAAGGATTTCACACTCTAGGACCGGAGCCCTTTTTGCGATTCGGCACTGCGTCGTCTTAACTGACAATTGCGCGGTCGTGCGACGTACCCAAACGAAATTTGCGTCCTTTTTTTCCCACAAATAGAGCTTTCTTTTGGTGGTATTTCATCACCACTGCGTCATTTCTGATCGCCACTATAAACAAAAGAATAGCGACAATTTTGCAAAAAAAAAACAAATTTCTTACTTTTTGCTAAAATACAAATCCAAAAAAAAACTATAAAAAAACATTTTTTTTCATCGGTTTTGGCCAATTTATATTCTTCCTCATATTTGTGATAAAAAAATCGCAATCAGCGTTTATTGATTGGTTTGCGCAAAAGTGGTCGCGTTTACGGATGATGAGAATTAATTTCTGGGGTTTTTATTTTATTTATTTTTTTTAACTAGTAATGGCGGCGATCTGCAATTTTTTGCGGTACTGCGATATTTCAGCGGACATGTCGGAACATTTTGCCACTTTTTTGGGACCATTGGCATTTATACAGCGATCAGTGCAATAAAAATGCACTGATTACTGTGTAAATGCCATTGGCAGTGAAGGGGTTAACCTGCAGGGGGCACTCTAAGGGTTAACTATGTTCCCTGGGCGTGTTCTAACTGTATGGGGACTGCCCTAGCTGGGGAAGGGAAGTGGTCACAGCCTCCATGTAGAGGAAGGCTGTGATCACAGCCCTTCCCCCCTCACAGAATGGAGGTCCGTGTTTACTTACACAGACCTCTGTTCTTTCACTCCGGGGGGGGCATCGCGGGTGGCCGGCAGAGATCGACTCTGCCACACCCGCTCCCTGGCCCTCCCCGGACACAGTGAGCGCGCAGGCGCGCCTCCGGCGGCGCGCGCGTGCTCACTAGGCTCGATCACACAGCCGCCGTCAGATGACGGCATTTTGCGCAATAGAGCCACCTTGTCGCAGTCAGATTCCGATCGGCGGTCGGCAAGTGGTTAAGAAAATACAATAACGTATTTAACTGCAAAGTATCGCCGTATAATGACAGCGGGCGGTTGTGAAGTGGTTATAATTTATTGATTCTCCATAAAAAGACACAGTAACAGACAGCAGATGTAAACGTGCTTCAGCTTTGTCGACCTTGATTACCACAAAATGCCATGTACAAAAATGCCACAAACATATAGTTTATAAACCCCTCCTGGCAGCACATGCCATTAACCTCTTGGAGTTTTACTGCGGCAGGTTGATTCAGCTGAGCAAACCGCTGTCATGGTACGTCGGGTACGCATGCGCAATTTGTGGGCGCACGCGTGTGCCAGCTGCGCACCCCGTGAGCATGCCCGTGGGTCAGGCACACTCGATTTCTACCGATGACCTGTGATCGCCTACTACAGAGACAGAACGGGGATCTGCTTTTGTAAACAAGACAGATTCCCATTCTGTCAGGGGACATGACTGTGATCTACTGTTCCCAGTGTTTGGGAACAGTCAGATCTGTCATGTCCCTGCCAGCCCAGCCCCCACAGATTTAGAACACGCTGAGGGAACACGGTTAACCCCTTGATCGCCCCCTACAGTTTAACACTTTGCCTGCCAATTACATTTATACAGTAATCAGTGGCTATTTAAAGCTCTGATCACTGTATAAATGTCATTGGTCCCAAAAAAAGTCAAAAGTGTCCAATCTGTCCGCCGCAATGTTGCAGGCCTGATAAAAATCACAGATCGCTACCATTACTAGTAAAAAGAAATAAACAAAAATGCCATAAATCTATTCCCAGTTTGTGGACGTGATAACTGTTGCGCAACCCAATCAATATATGCCTATTGCGATTGAATTTACCAAAAATATGTAAGAATATCTATCAGCCTAAACTGAAGAAGACTGAAGAAATTTGTTTTTTTTCACATTGCTTTTTGGATATTTATTATAGAAAAAATAAAAATAATGATTTTTTTCAAAATTGTCGCTCTTTTTTTGTTTATAGCGCAAAAAATAAAAAAAAACGCAGAGGTGATTAAATACCACCAATTTGTGGGAAAAAAGGATCAATTTTGTTTGGGTACAATGTCGCTTGACCGCGCAAATGTCATTTAACCTCCCTGGCGGTATGATTATTTTAGATTTTTGGTGCTGAAAGCGGTACATTATTTTGCTTGGAAATTTGGCATTTTATATTGTAGGCCAGTAAATCTTTGGAATAACTCACTTAAATCTGCCCAAACAAGAGTCTAGTAGACATCCCAGGTATGATAAAGTTTGAAACAAGAAATCATAAATTATAATATAATAAATAACTATAAATAATTATCAAAAATAATAATATAATAATAATAACATTTATTCAATAATGTAATTAAATCAAAAACACTGAAATTTGTTAATTTGCAGAATTGTCGCTGTCGTCACTTTCAGTGTCTGATGATAAATTTCCCCAAAAATCAGTATCACTCAATTCTGCAAATGATTCTTATTTACTATCGCTGTTTACTAGCTGGTCAAAAACCACTTTTGACGTAAAGGGACACTTTTTGGTTGCCATGGACATTCTCAAGTTTCCAGGCAGAAAGAATGACATATATAATATAAAAGTGCATGCAGGGCACTGGGCAAACCACTAGGGACAAAGGGGATGTGAAATGATACAGTAATGTAATCTTACAGATTACAGTGCACTGTATGTTTACTGTGTGTTTCACTTTTTTAATTTGCCACCGGGCTCCGTCCTTGTGTGATGTAACACTCGCAGGGAGCGGAGCCCGGCACACAGGGGCATCGGGCAGAGGACACAGCCTGTAGACACAGCGGGGGACATCGCTGGATCCAGGGGACAAGGTAAGTAACACTGCCTGGATCCAGCACTGCAATCCCGAGTGTGGCTCGGGGCTACTGCACTTGGTACAGAAAATTCACCCCAAGCCACACTCAGGAATACCGCCAGGGGGGTTAAAGTGATGCAGTGCCATATCACAAAAAGTGGTCTGGTCAGGAAGGGGGTAAATCCTTCCAGGGCTGAAGTGGTTAATTCGCCAATTATTAGATAATCAAAGTTACTTGGAGAGGTGAAACACCATACATGGACAGACATACATTTAATCGAAAATACAAACATAATTGGTTACATGATCAGAAAAGAACATTAAAATCCAAGAAGATAACAATACAAAAATGAAAGCTGAATAAACAGAAAAAAAGAAAAATTTTAATAAATAATTGAAAAAAAATGCATTGTACCTGCCTCAGTGGTAGGGTGAGCAGATGTAATGGCAGCATCAATTGACTTTATTGTGTACATTGCTGGATGCATTGCACTACATAATACAATAATATCCAACTGCAACATGATGACGCTGTACCTTAGGGGAGCTGGGGGGTTTTGACAGCCTGGCCAGAAGATGACTAGGTAATGTTGGATGCTACACAGCCTGGAGGCTAATTATTATTATTATTATACAGGATTTATATAGCGCCAACAGTTTGCGCAGCGCTTTACAATAAAGAAGGGACACAGTACAATTACAATACAGTTCAATACAGAAGGAATAGGAGGGCCCTGCTCATAGAGCTTATAATCTAAAGGGAGGGTGAGGTGGTACAAAGGGTAATGGCTGCAGGGGATGATCTGATAGAGCGGGCTCAAGCACGGGTCTTAGGTGGAGGTGGGGTAGGCTTCCCTGAATAAGTGAGTTTTCAAGGATCGCCTAAAGGCGGACAGGGTGGGGGCTGACTGGACATTCTGGGGCACACACTGAACTGTAGAGACATTTGGAGGTGTGCAGAGGGGACCAACATGGAATAAATGAGCTCTGTTGTTATGCAACCAGGATAAGATGCGCTATGAAGGAGCATCTAATAGCATCCAATAGGGTGGGGCTGGAGTTGGGCTTTAAGAGGGGAAAATAGTAACAGCCAGAAAAGCAAATTAAATAAAGAAAGAGAGCACAGATGCATGACAAACAAAAATAATTGTGCAAAATGGTCAATTTGGTATTCTGTTTGGTACCAGAAGACATGATGAGTCATAGCTTGAGAAAGAGATAACATTTAGGAGGAAGGTAGGAAGAAATGATAGAATGAAAGAAGGGGGTGAGGACTTTTAGATAATGTGTAGGAGTTCAGCGATAGAAAGGCAATTCCATGCAAGCATTTATTTATTATTGAGCTATTAAAGGTCATTTACTTAAGTATAAAAATAGAGATTTTCCTTTAGGAAGAAAATGTAGGCTTTAGAGCGGACAGAATGCAAATTATTTCATATATCAGACATTTAAAATATGGCTTAGAAATGGGAAACCTTACCAGTCTAACCAGACTTTTTTTTCTTTTCTTTTTCTTTCATTTCTGGGTGTTCACATGTAAGAGCACAGACATACCCTTACAGGACATAACCACCATTATATGGTCATTCCAAATGTAAAAAGGCAAGCCAAATATTTTCTCATTCCTGAACTCGTTTCCCTGTCGTGATCAAAGTGGTGTTTTCCTTTTAGTGCAAGTTGAAAACCTTCAAATAGGTCCTCTGCTGCTGAGAAGCAGATGAGTACCACTTGGAATCCCCAGAAATCCGTTGTTTAGACAGGGCAGCTGAGCTCAAACTTGGCTACCAATTTGCTTGGCTCTCTGCAGCCTTGCTCCATTGTTTTTCAATGATTTACCATGGCTGTTTTGGGTGGATGGATGCTTTAATAGGAAGCATGTGTTATAGTACATTTTCCTCATGAATTTTATTGCAACATTTGTTCATTTCTAATTACAATTACTAGCCTAGAGGCTTGTTTGTTAGTAATATGTGTTATACATTGATACATACATTAAAAAGAATTGTAACAATTAATCACTGAAGACATCATTATCTTTGATTCTGTCTTGATATAAGTTTATCATGCGTACTGTTATATGTCTTGTCACCAACAAAAAGGGAACTGCAAATTCATTTGCCACTCGTACATGGCAAACTCTACAAGCCCATATCCAGCAATTGTTCATTTCAGATGGCATAAGGGAAGAGTCAGAACCCCAGTTAGGTATTTATTGATGACTGTATGTAAGAAGGTTGGAGAGAACACCTCTCATTTTCTGTCTTAGGTGTATGTTTATCAAACAGAGACAATTTATCTCATTTCAGTTCTCAGCAGTTCTCTGAGAAAAATCATCTCCACTGGCACCCTGTTTATGAAGCGGAGAACATTTCTTCTCAGAAGGAGAAGAGAGGAGAAGTTTTTCCTCTGAGAACACCTGAGATCTGTGTAGAAGGGGGAGGGGTGCCTGTGATCTGGGTGAGATACCTGGGTGTGATTACAGAGCAGCTGAGTTTAATAGGTGAAACCAAAGTTTAAAAAGACTGTGTAAATACATGAAAATAATAAGCACTGATCACTGGTGAATTTTTTAACAGTTTTTTAAGCACATTTTGGCATATTTTTAAATATGTATTTTGGCCCATTTTTTTGCACATTTTGACACTATTTATGCAAATTTTGCTGCTTTTAACAGGGCATTTTGGTGTGGATTTTTTTACTGGGCATTTTTGAGCTTTTCTAAACACGCATTTTGGTGCTTTAACGCACATTTTGGCACAGGTTATTTTAAAATGCATTTTGGTGTAGTTTGTAATGCACATTTTGGCACTTCTTTTAGCACATATTTTGGCACTTTTTAATATGCATTTTGATTTAGTTTTTATGTGTATTGTTGTAAACAGCACATCTGCTAGCCACTTTTGGGGTGCCATTAACACCACAAGCATAACATGCATTTTGAATGCATTTCCAGAATGCACACAAAAATGCAGGTAAAACATTAGCCAAAATACATGTTAAAAAAAACACCAAAATGCACATAAAAATGTGCTAAAATGTGTTTAAAAAAACACACTAAAATGTGTGTTGTTAAAAGTAGCAAAACGTGCATTAAAAAACTGCACCAAAATGCACATAAAGAAAGGCCCAAAAAGTAAATTGAATCTTTTTCGGACATGCAGTTTTTTCAATTTGCATATTGGCGCGTTGGTAGCATATTTGTGAAAGGACCAAATGTGTAGCAAAATGCATGTCTGCTAGCTGCATTTGGGGTGACATTAGAAATGAATGGCACCCAAAAACGCAGTACATATTTTGATACAATTTTAGTGCAAATTGGAACTGTGCCATGAATTGCCCAATTCTGCCAACAATGCTGCATTGCTCAGATGTGAATGAGTCCTAAAAGACAATATATTATAACTATAGTGTGTGTATGTATACATATATATATATATAACACAACTATACACATAAACATATATAGTTATTATTTATATCAATCCTTAAACCTCGCTGGTGCTGATATTAGGAAGAAAAAGGCATTTTTCCTCACATCACAGCAGCTTCACACCCAAATCTCCACCTCTGAGCTGGAGAATCTGGGACGGAGATATTTTACAGAGATAGCCAGCGAGATCTTCAGATCTCACCTTCACAAACCGGTCATCTGTGTAAAAGTGAATGACAGAAGGGTGTGTCTTGTGATGAGAAGTGAAGAACATGTTTTCCACTCCTCATCTCAGATTCATAAACTGGTACACCTGAGAGATCAGCCGTGATCCTCAGGATCTCAGCTCTTCTCTGTTTCATAAACGGACACCTTAGTGGCAGTTACCATAATAGAAAAAGTGGCAATGTGCAAAAGAAAGTGCAGTAGATGAGAATTCTCTTGTGGAGATACCAGTTACAAAGACAGTTGTCCATTGTGGATTTTCCCCTCCTGCTGTGCCTTTAGTACAAATAGTGAGGGGGCATTTGCCAGTGAGATACAGACATCAGTAAAAACATGGCAAACATTCTAACCCCGGTATAGATGTTACTCTCGCGCTACCACATGAATAAACAAATAGGTAAGGGTTTATATTTCAATAGCTATCAGCTGCTGCTAGCACTCGTTAGCTTATCCCTGGCTAATAGAAACATAGAAAAGTGATGGCAGAAAAAGACTGAATAGTCCATCGAGTCTGCCCCTTTTTGGTTTTGTTTTTTGCTTTTTGTTTTTGTTTTTTTTTGTTTTTGTTTTTAGTTTTTTGTTTTTTCTCATTAACCTTGTTGTCTGACTATAGATTTATGTTTATCCTAAGCAAAGTTGTATAACAATTATTTAGATTTGGTATGTACACCTTTAAATGAATAAAGTGGCTTGTGCAATAAATAAACATTCATAAATATGTGCATTATATGATTTCATCAACCGACAGTTTCAAAGTTCATGAAGTCCATTCTGGTAATAGCAGAAAAAATATTAATTAACCACTTGCCGACCGTGTAACGTGGATACACCTGT
>BLSH010203700.1:605946-668434 GCA_018402905.1 Glandirana rugosa
TCGGAGCCTTCCTAAAGGTCGAAATCCTGGCCTCGGGAAAAACGCTAAGCCGCGACGCAGCGAAATTGACTGTTAACGCGCCAGCACGCTGTAACATGGGTTTGCTTTAAACGCAGGAAAAAAAGGGTGTTTATCTCGAAAGGAAACCACCATAAACTAGTGTCAACGCAGTAAAGACCAGCGGCGATATTTGTTTTCTTCTCGCGGTTAAAACGTTTTTTTGGGTTTAAAGAATGAAAAACGATTTTATGTTTAGGTTTTTTTTATATTTTTTTTTAAAAAAAGTAACCAAAACCGGCTAAATATAAGAAGGAGTATACATCCGTAAACGCGACCACTTTTGCGCAAACCAATCAATGAACGCCGATTGCGATTTTTTTTATCACAAATATGAGGAAGAATATAAATCGGCCAAAACCAATGAAAAAAATTTTTTTTTATATTTTTTTTGGATTTGTATTTTAGCAAAAAGTAAGAAATTTGGGTTTTTTTGCAAAATTGGCGCTCTTCTTTTGTTTATAGCGGCGACCAGAAATGACGCAACTGTGATCAAATACCACCAAAGGAAAGCTCTATTTGTGGGAAAAAAAGGACGCAAATTTCGTTTGGGTACAATGTCGCACGACCGCGCAATTGTCAGTTAAAGCGACGCAGCGCCGAATCGCAAAAAGGGCTCCGGTCCTAAAGCTGGAAATCCTTCCGAGGCTGAAGTGCATCTTGGGTAAAGTAGAGAAGGGTTAGAATTCATGTCAGGTATTTGTTGTTGTTTGTGCCCCCTGCAGGTCCTGGTAACCCTTAAGCCCTCCTCCTACTTTCTTCTTGTGTCCTAAGTCAGGAAGTAAAGAAAAATCTCCCCCATTGGCACACAAAGAAAAAACTTGTTAAAGGTTTTAGCCATTCTCTACCCTCTCAAAAAAAAACTTTAATATTAAATATATACTGTACATGAAATAAAGCAGTTATTATAATACGGACGGCACAGTGGTGTAGTGAACAGCACTTTCGCCTAGCAGCAAAAGGGCCACTGGTTCAAATCCCAACCATGACGCTACCTGCCTGGAGTCTGCATGTTCTCCTTGTGCCTGCATGGGTTTCCTCCGTGTACTCTGGTTTACTCCCACACTCCAAAGACATGCTGGTAGGTTAATTAGAACCTGTCTAAATTGTCCCTAGTATGTATGAGTTAGGGACTTTAGATTGTAAGCTCCTTGAGGGAAGGGACTGATGTGAATGTACAATATATATACATATGTAAAACGCTGCTTAAATTTATGGTGCTATATAAGTACCTGAAATAAATACATAAATGCAACATCCCCATACTAATTAATTGGGGTTATCTGTCATTTGATGTAGAAAATTATACAATCCAACTTTATACAAATTTCCCTGTCATTTACAGCTACTGAGGATAGTAAATTGTGCTAGGAATTAATAAAATTCTCTACGTCTATGCATCTGTCTGCTTAGAGTAAAATGTTGGTTTACTCTTGGGATCTGATTTGCTAAAGAATTAACACTGACACAAACATTTAAAGTGGTAGTAAACCCTCCTATCATTTTCAGCCAAGGAAGCTGCCATCTTGGCCTCTGTTTAATCTACAACTGCCATGATGCTGCACATGTGATCAGTTATGACACCAGCCATTGGATGATTTGACAGTTTGGTTTAGAGCACAACCAATGGGAGTGTTACATTTCTGGCACGTGCCAGAAATGGAACTGGTTTTTAAACTGTTAAATGGATGGGTTTACTACCGCTTTAATCAGAAGAATTTAACAAAAAATGCAGCTTCTTCTGGCTGTGATTGGATGTTTGAAGTGAACATGGGTTACAACATTTCACACATTTTAGTAAATCAGGCTCTTGGTGTGTTCATTAATTCCTACAGAGAATGTCTTCCCTTTAAAACAATGATTACATCTATTTTTAATATTTATTATTACTTAAGACTTCCACTGAAGTGCACATTTCTCAGAACGGCATACTGCAGCTAAATATAGCCCAATTTTATTAAATGCCTAGATCTGCGGCAGCATTCAGTAGCCCCAAGCAACCAATCAGAAACTCAAGTTCATTAATGTGACTACACTAAACCTGAGCACTGAAACCTGTTTACTATAGACTACTACATTTGATTGCTCTTTGTGCTGTTATTAAATCAAACATTCATCCCCTGTAAAGAAAAGATATGAAGAACAATCCTTTTATATGCCGGTATATTCCCATAAATGCACATATGTACATATTACTTTTCAGAAATTCCCTTGTGTTTAGCAATGCCAGTATAATTCTAATCTGAGTTTCAATTTTGCAGAAAGCTTTTTGTCAAGAAAAGCTGAAGTGAAAAATAATAGAAGTGTTATTCTCAAACCCTGCAGCTGTTTTTTTTTTTTTACACGGCTGTTATTCCGACTTTAGCTTTAGTGCCTAAAATAGGCCATGTCTGCCAGAATGTTGTCTCTAAACTTGTAGCTTTTTTTGATACGCTTAATGAGATGCAGAGGTATTTAGAAGAACATTACCACTGATAATTTAATGACTATTCCACAATGTTTTTGAGTCGGCAGGGCTACATTAGGCTGTATAAAACAATATAAACTCTCAGTAGGCTAATTAATATAATCACACATTATACACAGATATAGCCCTATTTAGCTATATTGTAGACCATTTATCATACAGTATCAGATTTTTAAAGCTAGAGGCATGCAGGCACAGGGAGAACATGCAAACTCCAGGCAGGTAGTGCCATGGTTGGGATTCAAACCAGCAACCCTTTTGCTGCTAAGCAAAAGTGCTAACCACTATACCAATAATCTAATACAATAAGTCACATGATTTGGGGCTAGTACTGGAAATATTTTCTTTATTTTCCTATTGGATGAAAAAAGAACAACTGTAAGACAAAAAGGCTCCCTGACAAAACAGTCATTTAAAGTGTATGAAATTAATTTTTATTTTTTAGCTTTGGCTAGAATAGGGAAAGATTAGAACCCCTGTCAAGTTTTCATTGTTAAATATGGTTTACCAATTGTTTAAGGACTCTACTTTCATTCAGAAGGAACCTTTCAGCTATCTATTTCTTTTTAAGGATTTGGACCTCCAGATTGCAGTGGAGCTCTTGTCATTTTCTGTACCATATTTTGTTTTCCATTGCACAGTACAAAAGGCCATTTCAGGCAAAACATAGAGGCCCCTGTTTTTTTTTTTCTTTTATTTCAAGTCAAAGTTTAGCTTTTTGTGTCTGCTTTAGATTTACCCTCTTCAGTTGTGCTGATGACCCTTGTCACCAAGACAATAAATGACAGAAAACATATACTGTCACTGCTTTATATCCTCTAAATGAGAATATAAACACAGCTCCGTTTTCCTTTTCCTGAAAACTTTTCAGCCTCCGTTCATGTCAACGTAGTTGGTCCATATTAAAATAAATATACATTCATATGCTTTGTATTTTGCCTAACATCTGCTTGGCCCTATTAACACGTTGCTATTATTATTGTTATTATACATGTATGCAAATGCTGGTCCCTTTACGTTAGGCAAACTGCTGTCAGCCAGGTCATAGGCTTTGAAAACAGTGTCTGTGAAAACTGGATACATTTGTTTCAAACGATTAGAATATCACTGATTTTTAAATATCAAATGATTTTGAGTCTTTATTTCTTAATTTTGAAAGAACAAAACATTGTACTAATGAGCAATACTTAACCTGTTGAATATGGATACTACAGATACTTATTACAGTTTAATTAATGTTATTTAATTAGAAATGGAGACACTTGAAGTAGAAAGGAAGAGATTATGCACAGTGAAAGTAATCACATTCCAGACGCAAATTAACAACAAATGAAATGCTTTACTGGTACTGGTAGTAAATTATAGTCAAAAAGCAAACCCCAGACAAAATAACATTTAAAGTGGTTGTATACTCCCTAAAGGAATTTTTACCTACAGGTAAGCCTATAATAAGGCTTACCTGTAGGCAAAATGAATATCTCCTAAACCTGTACAGTTTAGGAGATATTCCACGTGCATGCAGCCACTGACGTCATGGCACATGCGCAGTGATGTCCCGGCGAAAGCCTAGCACATAGCGCTGGACCTTGCCAGAAAGTCTGCCGGAAAGACAGGCTCCCGCGAGCATGCGCGGGAGTGACGTTTCATTGCTTTGGCCACTTACATCGCCGGAGCCGCGAACCCATAAGAGTCTTCGTTCTGAGGTAAGCATTTCTTAATGAGCTAGTATGCGGTGCATACTAGCTCATTATGCCTTTGCCTTACAAGTTTTCTTTTTTTCCCAGGTATACAACCGTTTTAAGAAAGAATACACTGTGCACATAATCATTTACTTGGGCCTCATGTTCATTTTTGAATACGTTGGTTTGCAAAAGTAAAAATAATGGCCCCGCGTGTTTAGGATTGTAACCATGTTGCATGGGAAAAAAAACAGCCATCAAACATAATGCTATTTATTCCTGTAGGCATCTATTCCTTTAGATTTAAGGTGGTTCAAAAGGAAAATGTGTTTTACCTAAAAAAAAAAAAATGTTATTCTTATCTGCTGTGTCCAAAGGTATCGCACAGAGGCCCGGAACCTCCTCTTTTGGGGTCCCCTACTGGTGCGCTCTGCTCCTCCTCTGCTCTCCGCCACTTGCTAAGGGGGCAGACATGTGGGCTCGCTTTCAAGCTGAGTTGTGTGTGTCCCTAGACACACGCACAGCACAATATGGCCCTATCTCCTGCTCTCTGCTTACAGGATTTGATTGACAACAATATGAGCCCATGGCTCCCACTGCTGCCTCTGTGTTCTCTGAATGCAAAGAGAGAGAGGAGAGAATCACTACGGATGGGCACAAAACTGGATCAAATGAGAACTATTTGGGGGGGAAGTGGTGTGAAATACTACTATATTTTTTAACGTTAATGCAGGGAATGCATTGTGGTAAAAATGTTCTGACTAGAACTACTTTAATTGCAAATTTGAATATGCCAGAGGGCAACTGGATTGCAACTTTCACTTGGCTTTAAATTTACCTAATGGTGTTCTGTACATCATATAAAAAATGTGCATAAAATTAGATATACCTTAAATAGACAGATAGATAGATAGATAGATAGATAGATAGATAGATAGATAGATAGATAGATAGATATAGTGCCTTTAAAAAGTATTCATACCCCTTAAAATTTTCCCATTTTGTCATGTTACACCCAAAAACGTAAATGTATTTTATTGGGATTTTATGTGATAGACCAACACAAAGTGGCACATAATTATGAAGTGCAATGAAATGATAAATGGTTATCAATTTTTTTTACAAATAAATATATGAAAAGTGTGGCATGCATTTGTATTCAGCCCCACTGAGCCAATACTTTCTAGAACCACCTTTTACTGCAACTACAGCTGCAAGTCTTTTTGGGTATGACAATACCAGCTTTGCACATCTAGTAAGTGAAATTTTTGCCCATTCTTCTTTGCAAAATAGCTCAAACTCTGTCAGATTGGATGGAGAGCATCTGTGAAGAGCAATTTTCAAGTCTTGCCACAGATTCTCAAATGGATTTAGGTCTGGACTTTGACTGGGCCATTCTAACAAATGAATATGCTTTGATCTAAACCATTCCATTGTAACTCTGGCTGTATGTATTGGGTTGTTGTCCGGCTGGAAGGTGAACTTCCGCCCCAGTCTCAAGTCTTTTGCAGACTCTAACAGGTTTTTTTCTAAGATTGCCCTGTATTTGGCTCCATCCATCTTCCCATCAACTCTGACCAGCTTCCCTGTCCCTTCTGAAGAAAAGCATCCCCACAAAATGATGCTGCCACCACCATGTTTTACTATGGGGATGGTGTGTTCAGGGTGATGTGCAGTGTTAGTTTTCCGCCACACATAGCATTTTGCTTTTAGGCCAAAAAGTTCAATTTTGGTTTCATCTGACCAAAACACCTTCTTCCAATGTTTGCTGTGTCCCCCACATGGCTTCTCACAAACTGCAAGCGGGATCTCTTAAGGCTTTCTTTCAACAATGGCTTTCTTCTTGCCACTCTTCTATAAAAGCCAGATTTGTGGAGTGCACGACTAATAGTCGTCCTGTGGACAGATTCTCCCACCTAAGTTATGGATCTCTGCAGGTCCTCCAGAGTTACCATGGATCTCTTGGCTGCTTCTCTGATTAATGTTCTCTTTGCCCTGCCTGTCAGTTTAGGTGTACGGCCAATGTCTTGGTAGGTTTGCAGTTGTGCCATACTCTTTCCATTTTTGGATAATGGATTGAACAGTGCTCCGTGAAATGTTCAAAGCTTGGGATTTTTTTTTATAACCTAACCCTTCTTTAAACTTCTCCACAACTTTATCCCTGACCTGTCTGGTGTGTTCATTGGCCTTCGTGATTCTGTTTGTTCACTGACAGACCTCAGAGGGCCTCACAGAACAGCGGTGTTTATTCTGAGATTAAATTACATACAGGTGGACTTTACTAATTAGGTGACTTCTGAAGGAAATAGCTTTCACTAGATTTTAGTTGGGGGTATCAGAGTAAATGGGGGCCAAAAACAAATGTATGCCACACTTTTCAGATATTTATTTGTAAAAAAAAAGTTGAAAACCATTTTTCATTTTCCTTCCACTTCACACTTATGTGCCACTTTGTGTTGATCTATCACATAAAATCCCAATAAAATACAATTATGTTTTTGGTTGTAACATGACAAAATGTGGAAAATTTCAAGCGGTATGAATACTTTTTAACCACTTCCCGACCGCCGTATGCAAAATGACGGCTGGGAAGTGGCTTAGTTATCCTGACTGGACGTCATATGATGTCCTCAGGATAACAAGCCGCCGCGCGCCCGGGGGGGCGCGCATCGCGGCGATCGGTGGTGTGGGAGGTCAGTCTGACCCCCGCAATACCGATCTCGGTAAAGCGCTTCGATCCAAAGCACTTTACCATGTGACCAGCCGTGACCAATCACGGCTGGTCACAGTGTAACACAGGAAAGCCATTTATCGGCTTTCCTGTACTCAGGTCTGCAGACCTGAGGAGTGGAGAGCCGATCGGCTACATCCCTGACAGGGAGGGTTTGTGCTGATGATTTATCAGCACAGCCCTCCCTCGGATCGCCACCCTAGACCACCAGGGAGCCTGCCCAGGGACCACCAGGGATGTGCCCACCCAGGACCACCAGAGAGCCGACGAGGGACCACCAGGGAGCCGATCTGGACCACCAGGGAGACCCCCCTAGACCACCAGGTAAGTGACATAGTGCCCAGTGTGGATGGCACTCAGTGCCACCTTCAGATGTCACCCTAGACCACCAGGGAATGAGCCCCTATCAGTGTATATGCCCACCAGTGCCCCTATAAGTGCCCATCAGTGCCCCTATCAATGCATATCAGTGCCCACCATTGCCACCTACCAGTGCCCACCTATCAGTGCCCATCAGTGCCACCTATCAGTGCCCAGTGCCGCCTATGAGTGCCAATCAGTGCTGTCTATTAGTGCCCATCAATGCCCCTTAGCAGTGTTCGTCAGTGCTGCATATCAGTGCCCATCAGTGCTTTATATCAGTGCCACCTCTCAGTACCCGTCAGTGCTGCTTATCAGTGCCGCCTAACAGTGCTCATCATCGCTGCATATAAGTGCCTCATCATCAGTGCCACCTCATCAGTGCCGCCTCATCAGTGCCAATCAGTACTGCCACATCAGTGCCCATCAGTGTAGCCTCATCAGTGCCCACCAGTGATGGAGAAAATTTACTTATTTACAAAGTTTTGTGACAAAAATAGAGAATTTTTTTTTTTTTCAAATTTTTCGGTCTTTTTTTATTTGTAGTGCAAAAAATAAAAACCGCAGGGGTGATCAAATACCACCAAAAGAAAGCTCTATTTGTGGGAACAAAATGATAAAAAATCTGTTTGGGTGCAGTGTCGCACGACTGCGCAATTCTCATTCAAATTTGGTCTGGTAGTAAAGTGTTCTAAGTGCATAGTATTGGAGTGGTTAAAGGCACTGTAGATAGATAGAGAGATAGATAGATAGATAGATAGATAGATAGATAGATAGATAGATAGATAGATAGATAGATAGACAGTAGAAGAGAGCATTACTGTCCCCACATAGTTTTATTAACATCTTGGATGTTTTTAGAAAGGATGTCCTACCAAAAATGCTATATACTGTATGTTGGATTTTCCATGTTAAAAATTAAGCGATCAACAGCTCAGTGTAATATAGTTTCAGAAAAATCTTTAAAATCTTTATCCTAAAAGGAAAAAAAACTATTGCTGTAACTGCTTAGAAAGTGTTAGCTGTAGTTCAGCTTTAAGTTTTTAGTGAAATCCATCTAAGTCTTCATGCACAAGGGCATATTAAAATACTCCTATTTATGCTGGACCCTTCTGCCAGAAACTGATTTTGGCATGTAATTATGCATTTTTATGCTTATTTACAGGCGCAATGCATTTACCAGCATATGAGAAAAAAATGTATTCTACTGTCTACTTATTCTTTGGTGCATACGCATGTTCCTGCGCTTATGTATGTAAATTATGGCAGTGAGCTCCTTTCCGAATGCAGGTTTGAGGCATTCAATTTTTAAGCTCCTGAAATTTGCTCTATATTACAAATCTAAACATCACAATGTTCATGGACACATTGGCTGAAATGGAGCTGCGATAAGAGGCATAAAAAATTAAAAATGCCCTTAAAAGTGGCAGTTTTTTTCTACCGTGTGCATGAGGCCTAAATCTGCTAGTGCAACTAAAACTACCCTCTCCCCAGATGATGATGATGTTGTCATCCAAAGTTGCCTCCATTCCATAGTGGAGACACCCTAAGACAGGAAATGTGCTACCTGTCACATCACTAGATGAATATAAAGGAAAGAAAGCCTTGAAAAAGAAAGCATTTAGGCACCTATTCAAATATCACATTGCGGGAATAAGCATTTTAAAAGCATGATTTATATGCATTTTCTCTCGTCCTACATAGGGCAGCCCATTCACTTGGGCTACCCTGTGTAAGTTTGTCATCCAAAATAAGCTCCTGCTCCTTTTTTGGCAACAAGCTTGGCACTATTTTTAAACATGTATTTTGCAGCAATTCTATTGAATGACAATCGCAGTAGAATCAACCCACGTTTGGGGTGACATTAAGAATAATGGAACCCAAACTCGCGTTGCGTGTTTTGTCTGGGTTTGGAATCGCAGTTAGAATCACATAGATTTTGCCTGCTATTCCAAATCTCCTAATGTGAACAGGGCTTTAAGGATTGGTAAGCTGCAATATAATACATTTTTTGTTCCTGGGTTTAATATCCCTTTTATTGAAATTTACAAAGTTAAAAAAAAGATGTTTGTAAACAAACAAAACACGTATGTGATCTGCAGTCTTGAAGTTATGCCTTCCTTAAGAGGTTTCTAAGAAAGAATTATATCATCAATCAATTATTAATGCTGACCTTTAATTTCTAATTAGCAGTTTTGTCATAACTAACGGTTAGCTCAGACCAGGTAAGAAATAATTGATGTACAAGTTAATATAACTGCTGTTACTGATCGGCACATTCTCTGTGGGGAAGAACAAAATATTCTTGTTATGAAATTGAATCATTAAATTACTTGATTACTAGTTTATTAGAAAACAGTGAGCACTGACAGCATTACTCATAACGTGTGTGTGTTCTTTCAGTGCATTGCAGGTGTTATTCCCTGCAATGCTGCAATACAGTGTGTACTAGCCAATGACAAAGCAGTACATAATGGACTACAAAGAGTGTTTTGGGACCAGAGCTTTTGTTTCACTATTGCTCATGCTGGGTAATTATAGAACACAGTTTAACAAGCTAGAGCTCTATAGATTATATATTGTGCTATTTGGGGATTGTAAAATGTTTTTTCATAGAGGACTCTGGAAAAGAAAAGATCACAACAGAAATGTTAAAGGTGCAGGTCAGAAAAAAAGTAATTTCTAGTAATCAATTACAAAATTAATTTATTTTACTCTTTTATTTTAGCCCTTGTAAATATAGGCATCTAGAATGAAAGAATCAGATTTATAACCCATATCTTAACAACAGAGCTCACTTACAACACATTCTGCTTTTCTCATACAGGGCTCAACAACATAATTGCTTTTATGCCCCCCTTTCTGGCACTCTATTGAGCTGCCAGGAGCAAAGAAAGTCATGCTAGTCAGAGTTTACACAGAGCTGAGGACTGTCTCAGTGCCCCCATGGGACAGCATTGGGCTTATCTTCAGGCAGCAATGCTGTTATATGAGAGGAAGTGGAGTGAGTTAAATGCTTTTTGAAATTGGGTATTTTACATTCCCAGCATGCTGGGCATTAAAGCAAGTCCATGTTTTTTTGCTCTGAATGAGCAAAGCAGAGGTTTGCTGTAATCCATGCTGAAACGTCTCTATGCTAGACATTAAAGTGGTTGTTAAGCCACGATGATAAAATCCCCCCATCCCCTCTGTAACATAAACAATATGTGTCCCTGTGCCTGTGTTATTTAAAAAAAAATGCTGATTGGTACCTATATCAGAGTGGACCATGGCGATCACGTGACTCCTCAGCTCTCTCCTCTGCCCGGCTGACAGGTCCAGCTTCAGGGGAGGAAGGGGGAGAGGAGAGAGAGAGATGGGAGTTACGTCATAGCTGGGAGCCCCTTTAATATAGGTACAGCTCAGTAGATTTTTTATATAACACAGGCACAGGGGCACATATTTCTATGTTACAAAGGGGATGAGAGGTTTCTATAGTAGTTATTCCAGCAGCAGGAGGGGAGGGGGCGGGCACTGACATGAGCAGGCAGGCAGGGAGGGAGGGGGAGAGGAGGACAGAGAAGAACAGAGCAGGGTTGCACGTGAAGAATGCATGTAAACTGACCATGGTGTCAGGGCTCAGCAGTCATGATATGCCATGGTCAGTTTACGGGGGGGTATAGCCAGGCAGGATCAGCCAGGTTTTTTAGGAGATAGAAGGGGCCAAATTACACAACACAAGCGCTGTGCTGTATAACATGCTTTAACCACTTCACCCCCGGAAGGACTTCCCATGTTAGGACCAGAGCATTTTTTGCAATTCTGCACTGCTTCGCCTTAACTGACGATTGCGCGGTCGTGCAACGTTGTACCCAAACAAAATTTGTGTCCTTTTTTACCACAAATAGAGCTTTCTTTTGGTGGTATTTGATCACCTCTGCGTCATTTCTGATCACTGCTATAAACAAAAAAAAGAGCAACAATTTTGCAAAAAAAAAAAAACAATATTTCTTACTTTTTGCTAAAATACAAATCCCAAAAAAATTAAAAAAAAATGTATTCATTGGTTTTGGCCAATTTATATTCTTCCTCATATTTCTGGTAAAAAAAAATCCCAATCGGCATTTATTGATTGGTTTGTGCAAAAGTTGCCACGTTTATAAACCATGAGAATTAATTTCTGGCGTTTTTACTGTTTTTTTTTTTTAGTTTACTAGTAATGGCGGTGATCTGAGATTTTTATGGGGACTGCGATATTGGGGTAGACATGTCAGACATTTTTGACAATTTTTTGGGACCGATGACATTTATACAGCGATGGGAACTTTAAATATCCACTGATTACTGTATAGATGTCATTGGCAGTGAAGGGGTTAACCTGAGGGGCGCTCTAAAGGTTAACTGTGTTCCCTAGGTTTGTTCTAACTGTGAGGGGGCTGAGCTGTCAGGAGCATGAGAGATCTAACTAATCCCAGTGACAGGGATCAGTAGATCTCTATCATGCTGCCTGACAGCACGGGAAACCATTGTGTTTACATTAGTAACTGCGGCTTGCCGGTGGAGATCAGGTGCGCCCGAGCCGCGGGCACACTCCTGCAGAGTGCGGCGGGCATGAGAGCGCACCGCCGGCAACGCGCTCCCACACATGCGCGAGCCGCCATTTATAGACAGCAATTTGCGCAACAGCACCTCTCTGCAGCAGTAAATGTACGCGAGCCATTCGGGAGCCGGTTAAGTGAACAAGATCTGTGTTTTTTTTGGGGGGGGGGGGGGGTTTAGGCTAACAAGCACTTTAAAGTGTATCTGAACCTAGAAACAAAAATGTACAATATTGCAGCCTTAGTTAGATGTGGTGACTGCAATACATTGTAAACCCAAACAATCCAGACAGATGCACTGCAAAATTCTCCTTCTTTATTGAAACGTAAAAGCAACTAATATCAACCACAAGACATGCTGGGGACTTAGAAAAAGTTGACTCATTTAGTGCTATATCAGTGCTTAAAGTGGGAGTCGTTTCTGAGACATCATCCAATCCACAGATAATAGGAAAACTACAGCGGGCTTATTCACAACAGTTATGGTCACCAGTCTTTAAGTGTTGAAGTTGTCTCTGTAAGGTTGATTTACTAAACCTGGAGAGTGCAAAATCTGGTGCAGCTCTGCATAGAAACCAATCAACTTTCAGGTTGTTTTGTCAAAGCTTAATTGAACAAGCTGAAGTTAGGAGCTAATTGGCTACCATGTACAACTGCATCAGGTTTTGCACTTTCCAGTTTTCGAAAATAAACCCCTGTGCCTTTTTTTCTCGACTTGCAGCTATCAGCACAATAATCTCAACTAAGTTTAATTCAGATTTGTTTGCTACCAAAGAACCTCTGTACTCAATATTTGTTGCTGAGTACAGCGATTAGCCTGCAACCCTGAATAGCAGAACCCCAAGCCTTTTTGACAATATTTTTGTCAAACTTGTAGTAATATTTTTGTCAAACTTTTGCCAAACTTGTCAAAAAGCCTTTTTGACAAGTCTAAAACTGCAAAATGTTAAGCCCTGCCCAATGATGGGTCCAAACGCTGCCATTGAACAGTCATATTTGTTCATAACCACACTTTGGTCTAAGCCAAAACCATTTGAAGGAAGATACAGCCAAAATAAAGAAAAGTGCAAGGTAAACTTTAATCTAATGATAGAAAAATAAATTAAATATGATTGAACCATCAGAATAAATAGGATACAAATTATAAGTGTATATCTAAGTGCATTAATATTGAAACACACACACATATGTGCCAAGCTTTAATGATGTGCAAAAGCACACTTATTAAATTACCACATGAACTTAAACAAGTCACATTTTATTTTTCTTGCATATTTTATTTTTCAGCTTTAGTTATAATCAGCATCCAGATAACTAGTCTTGCAAATACCTATTATTAGAGTGGTGACAAACAATCTTGAGTACATAATAATTATGGTGATTTTCTTTACGTTTGCTGCTTTAGCACAGTTGTAAAACTTCTAAAGGAATTGTTAACCTCTGGGAAAGTACTAATTTACCATCAATCAACTCCACAATGTGATCTGATAGGGTTATAAAAAGATTTCATATTAAGCTATAACAACTTAGGATAGCTTATACAAACATTCTAGTGAATCACTTAGGAAAAGGCCACACAGGAATACAGAAAATGCAAAATGTGTATGTACTGTTTTTTTTTCCAATAAAAATAATTCAGAAAAAATATTTAAGTCAATTCCACATTAGAGTAAATAGTGTAATATAGATAAGTGTTCCTAAAATGTTTTTCCACTTAGACCTCCAATACAAACTACATACTAAACCTAAAATATTGATAAATGGTTATAACATACTGCAAATATTTAAATATTAATATTATTAATACAATTAAAAGTAAAATAAAAATAAATAATAGTAATAAAACAAACCATAATGCACATATAATTCATCATAAAGTACCACAATGTAGGGCAAATAAAAATTGTATTAAAAGCTACATATTAGATTGTATATTCCTTGTTATTATTATTATTATACAGGATTTATATAGTGCTAACAGTTTGCGCAACGCTTTACAATGTAAAGGAAGACAATACACCAACAGTATAATTCAAAACAAGAAGGTTAGAGGAGCCCTGCTCCTGCGAGCTTACAATCTAAGAGGAAGGGGCTGGTGAAATAAAAGGTAGGGACTGTGAGGTATGAACTGATTAAGGTAGTAGAATATTCGTTTGTTAGCTGCAGGCAGGATAGGCCTCCCTGAAGAGATGAGTTTTCAGGGATCTACTAAAATGGACAGAGTAAGAGATAACCAAACAGGTTAGTATAGTGAGTTCCAGAGGATGGGAGATGCTCTGGAGAAGTCCTAGAGATGAGCATGGGAGGAGGAGACAAGGAAGCTAGAGAGCAGAAGGTCTTGGGAGGAGCGGAGAGGACGGTTTGGGTGATATTTGGAGATAAGATTGGTGATGTAGCTCAGGGTAGAATTGTGAATGGCTTTGTAGGTTATTGTTAGCATTTTGAATTTTATTTGTTGGGCAATGGGAAGCCAGTGGAGGGATTGGCAGAGAGGAGTGGCAGACACTGAAAGGTTGGTAAGATGGATGAGTCTGGCAGCAGCATTCATGATAGACTGAAGAGAGGATAGCTTGCAGAGAGGTAGGCCAATGAGGGGAGAGCTACAATAGTCGAGGCGAGAGATAACAAGGGAGTGAATAAGTTGCTTAGTGGTGTCAACGGTTAGAAAGGGGTGTATTTTGAAGATGTTTCGGAGGTGAAGTCTGCACGATTTGGATAGTGATCGGATTTGGGGCTGAAAGGACAGGTCAGAGTCTAGGATTACACCTAGTACCTTGGGATGAGGGGAGGGACTGATTGTTGTATTATAGATCTTGATGGAGAAGTCACGGGGGGGTTCGGGCTGGAGGAAAAATGATGAGCTCAGTTTTAGGAAGACTGAGTTTGAGGAAGTGGTGTGACATCCATGTTGATATGTCGGTTAGTAAGTTAGTAATGCGAGAGGAGACTGATATAGTGAGGTGAGGAGTAGAGAGATAGATTTGTGTGTCATCAGCATAGAGGTGGTACTGGAAGCCATGGAAGTTTGTTAACAGACCAAAGGAGGAGGTGTAAATGGAGAAGAGAAGGGGTCCAAGGACAGAACCTTGAGGTACCTCTACAGAAAGAGGAAGTGGAGAGGAGGAAACAGAGTTCTAAGTCACACTGAAGGAGCACTGTGATAGGTAGGAGGAGAATGAGCAGGGGTAGAGTCTTGAAGGCCAAGAGGGTGGAGTTTTTTCAGGAGGAGGGGATGGTCAACAGTGTCAAAGGCTGCAGAGAGGTCGAGTAGTATGAGTAGGGCGTAGTGGCCATTGGTTTTAGCAGTTAGTAGGTCATTAGTGAGTTTCAGTAAGGCAGTTTCAGTGGAGTGTAGCAAGCAAAAGCCAGACTGTAAAGGGTTGAGAAGGCTGTTGTCGGTAAGGTAGGAACTAAGTGTTCTAAAAGTTTTGACGCAAACAAGCTCAAGGAGATGGGTCTTAAATTGTTCAGGCTGGTGGGATCCAGTGAGGGCTTTTTAGGTATTTTGGGTGATTGGGGCATGTTTTAGAGGGGAGGGGAAGGTGCCAGCAGAGAGAGAGAGATTGAAGATGTGAATAAGAGAGCATAGGATAGAAGAAGAGGGTGACTGAAGTAGATGTGAAGGAACAGGATCCAGGGGACAGGTGGTAAAGCGGGCTTCTGAGAAAACTTTAGAGACAGCTTCGGTGGTAGCAAGCTCAAAAGAGGAGAGTGTTGAGAGCGCATTTCTACAGGGCATGTTAAGTTGGTTATATGTCCCTCCACGAATTGCATCAATCTTGTTTTTGAAGTGAGTTGCAATCTCGTGAGCAGTGAGCGAGTTACTGGGTGGAGATGGTGGTGGAGAAAGTAGAGAGTTTAAAGTAGAGAAGAGACGACGAGGACTGGAAGATAGACTTAATGTGGGTGACAAAGTAAGCTTGTTTGGTAGCATGGAGTTAGGAATTATATTTTAAGAAGGCAGATTTATATTCAGTGAACGCATGCTGGGAGTTTTATGCCACACTCGCTCCAGTGCTCGGCTATGTCTCTGATGTTGTCGGTCTGCCAAGGTTGTAATAGTCGGGACCTGACATTTTATGTAGTGAGAGGAGCAAGAGAGTCCAGTGAGGATGAAAGTGAACTGTTGTAGATAGAGGTGGCCAGGTTGGGGCAGGACAGGGATGAGATTTGGTCATGGAGGTGGTCAGTTGCAGAGTAGAAAAGAGAAGGTTAAAAAAATGAAAGGGGTTGGGAATAAACCAAGGTTACAGATTAGGAATAGTAGTTAGGTGTTAGGTTACAGCTAAGGTTTAGAGGTGTAGAGGTTAGGTTGAGGTCAAGGATTAGCACTATAATTTATGATAAGGTAATGATTAGGCTTAAAGTTTAGGTTGAAATTAAAGTAGACCTAAAGTCCAAAAAGTACTAATGTCAGATTCTAATTTAGGTCCTTCTTAATGTTTAGGGACATGGTTGAGGTTAAGTAACATATTTGGTTGTAATTAGTTTGTCATGTGTGATGTCATATTTCTTCAATTGTAACAAAAACATATAACAAAAGTGTCAGTGCCAAATATATAACGCAAATAAAAATATATCCATTTGCAAGTTATCTGCACTGCCAGTTTGTATCCTGAAATTTCTAGCTCTGAATTTGGAATTTATATTTTTAATGTGGAGTGACAGTGCTCACACATACAAATTACTTTCCATTAGGTGTACACATTCAAAATGGGAAGGGATCAATGGGGTTGATTTACTAAGACTGGAGAGTGAAAAATCTGGTGCAGCTCTGCATAGAAACCAATCAGCTTCCAGGTTTTATGGCAAAGCTTAATTGAACAAGCTGAAGTTAGAAGAGGGTTGGCTACCATGCACAGCTGCACCAAATTTCCAGTTTTAGGAAATCAACCTAAATGTGTCAACAACACACAAATGCAGAATTGTATTAAAAAAGGTATTTGTTTTTTTGAGGGTTTTTTTTTTTGTTTGTTTTGTTTTTTTGTACTTTATCTGGATCTTACATTAAAGAAAAAAGGTCAATAGAAAGTACTACACAAATAGAAGGGAATTGCTTAAAGTTGCTGCACAGTAAAGGTTAAATGGCTGCCTGCAAATGACACATCTGCAATAATACCAGGCATGTTGGTAATGCAGGAAGATATCCCTGTGCTGTGTTTTTACTGAATAGTCGATTAACTGCAGCACTAGAATGATGTCAATTTGTTTCAAAATATTGCAGCAAAGCTTTTGAATGAATGAGCAATTACACAGAACAGAGGGTGCAATTATAACCAAGTCACTGGGAATGCTTTGATATGTTTTTTTTTTCTCCTAAATAGAGGGAATGACAAGGAAATGCATTGAAAAAGATGGAATAATCTGACAGCTGCGTTTGGAAGCACCTTGGCAGCTGTCAGTAGAAAATAAACAGCATTACTTTAGTCAATTTACTGAGGTTTTCCTCGAAAACGAAAGACAGTCAATACTACTGGCTATACAAATTTCCATAAAATGTCCTTGCATAAACATGAACAATATAAACACACATTTAATGCATGTTTTATTTAACAAGTTTGATTGGAAAAAAAAAAAAAAACAAGTTTGAGAGCAATGCAAAAATCATAACAATGTTAACAAAATTATATGTTATTCCTCGAGTCGTTGTTCCTCCAGTCGAAGCCACGAGGATGGTGGCGTAACATGTAGAGGTGAAGCCTGGCGGTGGTATGATCTTTTACACACGTGAGAGCCTGCATGTTCATGTTTTATATGCTGTTTTTATAAGATTAAAATGTGAGTTGTTAAGAAGCAGGGATGGTATGGTCTTTTGGTCCTGATCTTTACCAGACATACTGCACTATTGGAGTTTTTCTCTTGTTGCATGCTATCGGAGAGTTACTGGCCAGCCTTAAAGGAGAAGTACTCTGGAATTTGGAGAAAAATTGGTCCCCTATATATATGCCTATGGACCTGATGGGGTCAAGCTTTGAGGGTTGTTGGAATTTTATCTATTAACCCCTGAGGATACGTATTCTGAATTGTGGAGGAAGTTCCCCCATATACATGTGTGACTAGACCCGGTGGGGTCTTTCTCTGAGGTGAGCCTTCACTTCACCTGGTGGAGGGAGCACTTTTTCGAACTATAACCATGAACATCTTGAGGAATCCTTTCAAGAAGTTTTTTCTGCACTTCATGTTGTAAAGTGGACTTTTTTCCTGCTGCAATTTACTCTGCGACCTTGCACAATAATACATGTACTTTGTGGTTTTTTTGCACTTTTTTTTTTTGCAAAAATATTTTAAATTTTTTACCCTTACTCTTGGCTTTACTTTATAAGTGTAAACTGGACTTCTGCTGTGATTCATTCATTTTTTGAGATTTTGCACAACAACATATGTACTTTTATATTCTGTTTTTGCACATATTTTTGCAAAGTGTACTATTTTGTTCCTAGCCACATGTATATATGCATCTTGAGAATTAATCCCATTTGAGCTTGCAGCCCTAGAATTATTTCATTTGTTTTAGCACTTAATTTTTGCATTTTTACTATGTGTATTTTCACATTTTTAAGCAGCGCTTCCATACTAACATTTTATTAGTCTCTTATCTGTGGGAAACACAATTAGTGGCAGCAGCAGCTTTTATTCATCTGAATTGTCATTCATTCATTCCTTCACTTCCAACAGGCAGTGCATTGCCACCTTCTATCTATTGTTCATAACAAAATTATATGATGACTTCAAATGACAACACTGTCGGTGGGCACCGGAAACTCTTGTACATTATTGCTGATAGAAGCTCCCCACTGAAAAATACACATCTTTCAAACGTTGAACACTAGATATCTTGTTTTGTGTCTACATGAGTAAAGATTTGTCTACCTAATTTTAGCACACTTGTGAGTGGGTGATTGAGTCGTTCACAGGTTTACATAAGCACAAGATAATGAAATAGGACTGATTCAGACATTTAGTGGCCCGAGCCAAGTTAAATTTCATAAAAGGAAAACAAGCACACTCTTAGACCCCTTTCACACTGGGGCGGGTGGGCAGTAGCGGTAAATCCCCGCTAGTTTTAGTGTGGATTTAGCGATGTTATAGCGGCACTACAGCACCGCTATGCAGACGGGTGCGCAGCACTTATAACCCCCCACAAGGGGTTAAAACAGGGTTAGAAGTGCCGGCGCACTGTGCATTGTTTTCATTGGGCAGGGGCGGTGGAGGAGGGGTGTATCACCGCTCACCGCACCGCCCCAAAGATACTGCTTGCAGGACTGTTTGTAACGTCCTGCAAGTGCACCGCCCCAGTGTGAAAGCACTCCGGCTTTCACATTGGGGTGGATGGGGAGGGATTTTTGAGGTGCTTTACAGGCCATATATTTAGCTAAATAGCACCTGTAAAGCACCTCAGTGTGAAAGGGGTCTCAGCGGTCAATTTGCCAAGGTTTTCACTAAAGAGTTACACAGTTTTTACCCAAGATTCACACTTTGATTTTTTTTTTTTTTAAAGTGTGACTCTTGGTTTACAGTTTTGTGATATGTGGATTAAAACATTAATTAATAGCTTAATATGATAAGATACATGAGCAGTTGTTGTTGCTTATCCACTTCCCGACCGCCGTATGCAAAATGACGGCCGGGAAGTGGTTTAGTTATCCTGACTGGACGTCATATGACGTCCTCAGGATAACAAGCCGCCGCGCGCCCGGGGGGGTGCGCATCGCGGCGATCGGTGGTGTGGGAGGTCAGTCTGACCCCCCGCAATACCGATCTTGGTAAAGCGCTTCGATCCGAAGCACTTTACCATGTGACCAGCCGTAACCAATCATGGCTGGTCACAGTGTAATACAGGAAAGCCGTTTATCGGCTTTCCTGTACTCAGGTCTGCAGACCTGAGGAGGGGAGAGCCGATCGGCTGCATCCCTGACAGGGAGGGTTTGTGCTGATGATTTATCAGCACAGCCCTCCCTCGGATCACCACCCTAGACCACCAGGGAGCCTGCCCAGGGACCACCAGGGATGCGCCCACCCAGGACCACCAGGGAGCCAACCAGGGACCACCAGGGAGCTGATCTGGACCACCAGGGAGACCCCCCTAGACCACCAGGTAAGTGACATACTGCCCAATGTGGATGGCACTCAGTGCCACCTTTAGATGCCACCCTAGACCACCAGGGAATGAGCCCCTATCAATGTATATGCCCACCAGTGCCCCTATCAGTGCCCACAAGTGTCCCTATCAATGCATACCAGTGCCACATATCAGTGCCCACCATTGCCACCTACCAGTGCCCACCTATCAGTGCCCATCAGTGCCACCTATCAGTGCCCAGTGCCGCCTATAACCCATCAGTGCCGCTTAGCAGTGTCCGTCAGTGCTGCATATCAGTGCCCATCAGTGCTGTATATCAGTGCCACCTCTCAGTACCTGTCAGTGCTGCTTATCAGTGCCGCCTCACAGTGCTCATTATCATTGCATATAAGTGCCTCATCATCACTGCCACATCAGTGCCCGTCAGTGTAGCCTCATCAGTGCCCACCAGTGATGGAGAAAATTTACTTATTTACAAAGTTTTGTGACAAAAATAGAGAATTTTTTTTTTTTTCAAAATTTTCGGTCTTTTTTTATTTGTAGCGCAAAAAATAAAAACCGCAGGGGTGAACAAATACCACCAAAAGAAAGCTCTATTTGTGGGAACAAAATGATAAAAAAATCTGTTTGGGTGCATCGTCGCACGACTGTGCAATTGTCATTCAAAACGCAACAGCACTGAAAACTGAAAATTGGTCTGGTAGTAAAGTGTTCTAAGTGCATAGAATTGAAGTGGTTAAAGAACATAACGGATGCTATGCTTTATGGTTTATATTGCTTTATGGTTTATATTGTCGTGGACTTAGCTGAGCATGTGTATTTGTTGTTGCGAGAATGTATGAATATGATTAGAACCTGTTGGTAACTGAGTGAACGATAATTATCCAGCAGGATGCATGTGTGTAACAGCTATGCATGGGTACATGTATTCTTTATCTGTATAATTTCTAAACCTGGAATGTTAAGCACAGTCATTTTAGTGCAATACTCTACAGTGTTTGCACACTGTTCATATATTCAACAAAAGACATTTTGGAGATTGGGCCTTTGCCAGATTTTGTCATTCATGCTAAAAAAAACCCAGGACCATAGCCAACTTTCTAGATAATGCAAGCAATGCTATAAAGTAGTTGTATAGTGACCTTGTACACATTCAGATGCCATCATTGTATGAATTTTCATTCTAGTTTTTCCATACCCATCCTCAATGCATGTTGACATACATTCCCATTGCAATGGAAAAAGAATCAGGGAAAGACTGCATAGATGTGAATCCCAAATTATTTTTAGTACTGTAAATATGTGAATGTCTGTCTCTACTCACCAAGAACTGATATATAGTTCTGCTTGCAGTGAATAGTAACAGAAGGGCTAATGCATCACTGAACAGACAATGTGCTATTGGAAGGAAATTGGATCAGTTAAAGTGATTGTAAATACAATTTTTTTTTTAAATTAACAAACATGTTATACTTACCTTCTCTGTGCAGTGGATTTGCACAGGGCAGCCTGGATCCTCCTCTTCTCGAGTCCCTCTTCAGCTCTTCTGACCCCTCCCTGCAGCTTGCTATGGGGGCACCAGAGCCAAGCTGCAGCTCTGTCTATCCATTCAGATGCTGTGTTTCAACCAATCAGGAGGGAGGGCTGAGGGACTTGTGGACATTGCTGGATAGAGAGGGATCTCAGGTAAGTATAAGGGGGGCTGAGGGGGCTGCTGCACACAGAAGGCTTTAGAATGCATTAAGACAAAAAAACCTTCTGTCTTTACAACCCCTTTAAGAAAGGGTCAGATCATTCTGTTTCTACAGTCAGCTTTGTTTAAATAGTGTGCACACACAAAATTCTTATGTTTTCCAGGTAGATTAAAACAAGAAGATGAGACTCCCCCACCCTTTACTGATAGACAGTGGCAATGACTTCACCCTCTGGAAAATGTAACATACTCTAGTTTATGAAAAATTAGAACAAATGGCTGCTGAGGTGAAAATTACACTTTTCCCCAAAAGCACAAAATCATATCAGCACAGGGAGTCAACACAGCTTCAGTAATTTTCCATTTTGCAACCAGCAACAAGCTTTGACAACATCATGCAGAGCTGAAAAACAGAGATCTGAAGGTATTTTCCAAAAGGCAATTTCAAATACATTTCACGGGGAAACAAGGCTTTGTTAGCAGCTTCCACAGTCTTTTGTTTTCAACACACAGATAACCACTCCATAGTGGTCAACTTATCTCAAATTATTCTCTTTGTTTGTAACAATGCTATTATTTCCAATATATATAGGGAATTTCAACCTTACTTTTATAATTATTTTGAAAACATTCCAGGTTTTATTGTTTAGAGATGACAATTTCTCTGCTTATGGCATGTAAAGCACAAAGGAATCTCATTGCTATTTGAAAACTTGGGAAATCCCATTTTCATACATCCACGCTACACGATTATAATGCGCAGCAGCAGAAAATCTATAACTGGAATACACTTATCACCCTGCCTCTACATAAATACACACATTTTATCAAATCATATCTGTTGCAACAAGTCATTCCACTTTGGAATTGAAAATCAAGGAAAAGTATACAGCAAAGATTCCACATTTGCACCCTATCCTCTAAGTGATAGCATGGAAATGGCAAAACTGTTCAACCCAATAGACACTCTCTGCACTGATAATAATTTCCCAAGGTCCTCTTTTTGCAGACAATTACATCTTCACATTGATATCGTTGAACCGCAGGTAAAACAACACTAAATACACAGCTGATATATACAGTGTATATATATATATATATATAGACAGTTTTATGATCCAGACACCCCAACACCCCTGCTAGAAAACACACATAGGCCCTTCACGTCTATAGTAATAGCAATGGCTCTTGTTCCAGAATGTTGTGCATTCATTTTACTGCATACTGTACCTCCAGGAATATTGTTTCTGCCTGAATTGTTTTCCCTGTTACAGTTGTAAATTATCTGAAAAATATTTGTCCATATATAAACGTTAAAACTATTTCCCTCAATATCTTTGTTAACGTTAAAAGGAAACCATATATGTATTAATGTGATACTAAAGCTAAAAATGTTTTTTACCTTAATGCCGTCGTTGCATTAAGATAAAAATATTTTTTTACTTCTCTGTCCTCCCCCTTCACCGTGTGAAGGGGAAGGGAGGGGAGAAGAGATGCAGTGATGTGCACAGCTGCATCTCTTCTCTCCTCTTCTTCACAAAGGGCCCTGGACAGCAGCCAGAGCCATTGTCTCCTGCTGCTGCCAACCAAATGCAGTGAGGAGTAAGTGGGGGGGGGGGGGCTAAGCCCTGATGTGTGTGTCTATGGACACACAGCTCAGGAGTGAGCAGACACAATGTGCATACATAGCAGACGGCTTGCTATGGGAATACACAAAGAAGAGGAGGAGTTTAGATCACCGACAGGGGACCCAAGAAGAGGAGGATTGGGGCTGCTCTGTGCAATGCCACCGCAATTGCAGAGAGTAGGTGAGTATACCATGTTTGCTATTTTAATTAATAAAATAACCTTTAGTAACACTTTTAGCCCCATAGGGGTTGATTACTAACGTCAAATAGACTAATTGCACTCATTTTCTACAGTGCTTGGGGAATGTGGTAAAGCTTCACTTTGTGAAGAATACCCAATGTGGTGCAAGGAAAATAAAAAACAGCATTTTTGCTTGCTCATGATTGGGTTATGGAAATCAGCAGAGTTTCACCACATTCACTAAATGCTTGGGAAAATCAGTGCTACTGCACTTGCAAAGGGCACATTCGATTTCCCTTTAGTAAATCAACCTCATAGTCTCCTATAACATGGAAACAGTCTAACAGTTTTATATAACATTTAGGCAGCCCTTAGCTTTGCAAGGGATTGTTTCTTTAGCTTAATTAACAAAGAATAACAAATCACATGCAAGAAAAAAAATATGTTTTTGATTGGACATAATTAAATCTTGGAAATCAATAGAGCTTCAACTCATTCACTAAGCTACATGAACATGTCTTTGCAAAGTGAACAGCCTATATGGCTTTAGTAAAAAAAAAAAAACACTATCTCTTAAATCATGACAGAAGCCTGACATGATAGTCTCTTTTAAAACAGAATCCTTCTGTAATAGATTTCCTTTAATACAATAAAACCAAAATGGTATTTTAGGAAGGTTAGCGAGCAAAAACTTTATAAAATGGGTTGAACAATTAGCAGCTACTGAACCAAATTATTGGGTTTGGAATGTTTGCCCAGCACAGCCTTTTGCAGAAGTTGCAATCATAAACCTAGCATTGATTTTTCTAAACCATGTTAACTTACCATGTAGTTTTGCAAATGTAAATTAATTAATTGATGTAAATTAAATATGCTGCTAAAGGTTACACTATGCAACTGTTGATTATTTTGTCATATAGTAAAGGAGAGAAACAAAGTAAAGGGCCAACTCCAAAAAAAAAAAAAAACAGAAAACATTTTAACATTTCCACATATGGCTAAAAAGCATAAAAAGTTTGCTTAAAGGAGTTGTAGAGTCTCAACGTTTTACACCGTAATGCATTCAGGTGAAAAACCTTCTGTGCTTCAGCTGCCCTCCAAAGACCCCCTTTTTCTTACCCAAACTCGATCTTTCCAGCAATGAGAATGAAACCAGCAGCTCCAGCTGCTGTCTCGGGTCCTCACTGGACAGATTGATAGCAGCAGGAGCCAATCAAATCCAGTGACACAGGAGCCAGGGGGCGGGGCCGAATCCTGCTGTCTGTGTCAATGGATGCAGCAGCAGGACTAGGAAGCGCACCAGCATGAGTGCTCCCATGGAAAGCGGCTCTCTGTGGGGGCACTCAATGAGGAGGAGGAGCCAGGAGCACTGCCTGGGGACCCCAGAAAAGGAGGATCGGGGCCACTCTGTGCAAAACCCTAGCACAGAGCAGGTAAGTATAAGCATGTTTGTTGTTTTGAGAAAGCAAGCAAATTAAGGCTTCCTGAATAACAAAAGGTGAAATAGCTGCCCCTTTAAATGTGTAGTAATGACACTTCTAAATTGGTGAAAAATACAAATGGTAAAAGTATTGGCACTACACCATACAAAATTGTGGTAGGTTACAATAACTCTATGAGCTAGAGCAAAAAAAAAATTGTGTAATAAACAAAATATACATCGAACATAAAATTGAAAAAACATGAAGTTGAAAAAATATAAATATTGGTGAATAAATGCAAATCAATAGTCTAATGTGACTGTGCCCAACACCAGTAGTAATTGATATTTCCACATATGTATGTCTTCCATTGCTTCACCATGGGTGCTCTAAGGTGTAGATGGCAACTCACCAGAGGTGTTTGACCCCTTATTACAGGGAAGTCAAAAAGCATCAAGCATCACATGGTGACAAGCATCACTCCTGCGCATCCAAGCCCAGCACTGAGAGTGAGGCGTGGGGTGCGCGGCAGTGTCACACCAGTTTACTATATCTGCAAACGCTGTAGATCCCAAGTGCCAGGTCGGGCACAGCTTTATGTGAGTGCAACCAAGTTGCTTTTAATCTGGTTTCCATATTTTAAATAAATATACTACACTATTAAACCCTTCTCTGTGTCCCTGGTGGAGTGATTATCTCCATAGCACAGCTCGAGTATCATTGGAAGAGTATGGTGGAAGTTTCTATTAGCCATGTGGTTTTCATGAAGCACTTTTTGACCCCCTGTAATAAGGGGTCAAACAACTCTGGTGAGTCAATTACTTTAACCACTTAAGGACCAGGCCTATTTTTTACACTTGGTGTTTACACGTTAAAATCAGTTTTTTTTATATAAAATTACTTAGAACCCTCAAACATTTTTTTTATAATACCCTAGAGAATAAAATGGCAGTCGTTGCAATACTTTATGTCACACCATATTTGCGCAGCGGTCTTGCAAGCGCAATATTTTGGGGGAAAAATTATTTTTTGAGTTAAAAAATAAAACAGTTAGCCCAATTTTTTTCCATATTGTGAAAGATAATGTTACCCCGAGTAAACTGATACCCAACATTTCATGCTTTAAAATTGCGCCTGCACATGGAATGGCGACAAACTTTGGCACTTAAAGATTTCCATCCGCAATGTTTAAAAATTCCTACAGGTTGCCAGGTTTTTTTTTTTTAAACATTTTATTGAATTTTTTCAACAATATAGGGAAAACAAGCCTTAGGTGCACGTAAAGAAGGTCACAGCAGTATTACCAGTACAAAAGGAATCTTATCAAGAAATAATATGCAAAAAGGCACAACAGGTGAACATTGGGGGAAAAGCTGGAAGGTGAAGAGAGTTTCTCATGTGAATTGAATGGGTAAGACTGACAAGATAGCTCTTAGGAGGGCGTGTTGAGTCTTGTACAGCAAAGGTAACTGGCCTGTGGAGAAATAAAATTTGGCGTTGCAGATTTCTAGGATGGAACGTCAGGGGTGCATAGTGGATCATAAATGGGGATTGGAGTGGTTGAATCCCATATTTTGAGTTTCCCTAGAGAGTTTGAGATGTCTGCTTTTAAGTACCACTCAGACAGTTTAAAGGGTGCCATAAATCCGTTGATCTCCAGTCTGCTGAGGGAGTACTCTATGAATCTCCTCCATCTTGCGAATAATTTTTTAGTGGTCCTGAAATTCAAGTTAATCGTATCTTGCTTTTCAAGGAGGAGTAGGGTGAAGTGACCTTGCTTAACTTGAGAGATTCTGGGGGGGAGGGTTGAATCCAAGACTGCATGATAGCTCTTCTGGCTGTGAATAGGCACAGGTGTCCCCAATGCAACAGGGATGGAGGTGGCTTGTTTGGCATGGGGGTAGCAGAGGGGTTTCCACTAAAGAGGCTTAGGAGGGGGTCTTTGGGTAGGGATTGACCACTGATTTTGCCGATATATGTTAGAAATTTGTCCCAGAAGGGGGCGATGTTAGGACGGGTCCACAGTCTATGATATAAAGAAGGTCTGGGTGTATGGCACCATGGACAGGATTCTTGAGAGTGAGTTTCTGAGGTGAAGAGTGAAGGGAGGTAGGCTCTGTGAGCAATTTTAAATAGAGTTTCCCTCCAAGTCTCAGCCACCACTAGAGAGCATATTTTCTTGTAGCCTGACAAGACTTGCGCTGGTGCTTCTGAGTTGTCTAACACTGAGCTCCAGGGGTGGAAGGGAGTCAAAGAGTATTTTGATGCTTGGTGTTGGATGAGATTTGAATAGATATGAGAGATAGAATATTGCCCGTTGGATAGTAGAGAGTCGATGAATGAAGTTTTGCAAGGGTTGTGGTGGGAGCTGTGGCAAGACTGAAGAAATGAGAAGAAGGCGGAGGGAATTCCTCTTTGAGTTCAGAGAATTGCCTGATAGAGCTTTGGCCTTGCTTGTACAGTTGAGAGACCATAGTTAGGCCTTTTGCTGACCAGAGTGAGAAGGCATTTGAGTCCAAGGATGGTAAAAACATAGGGTTTCCAGCTATGGGCAGAACTGTGGAGATCGTGGCTGGTAAATTTAGCAATTTTCTCACCTCTCTCCAGGCTATTATCTATCTCTTAATACAAGGTTGTTTTTCAGGTTAGGAGGGAGAGAGGTTATCTTAGCATGCAGAATGGATTTCAACTTATAGGGTGAGGTAAGTGCTTCCTCCAGTTGATGATTGGAGTAACTGGAGTTACTTGAGATCCAATCAAGACCATATCTTAATAAGCAAGCAAGGTTATAAAATCTGAGGTTAGGGAGACCGGTCCCTCCCTCGCTCCTCGGAAGACAGAGTTTCTGGAGAGCTATCCTGTGTCGTTTGCCTTTCCACAGGAAGTTGGTGATAGCGGAGTGGATTTGTGTTTTAGTAAAAGAGGTAGCGTTTGTAGAGGGTAGAGTAGTCTGGTAAATGATATCATCTTGACAAGATGGCATCCCCCAAAGAGTGAAAGAGGCAGAGTCCCCCAGCCTAATAGTTCTTTGGTGATGTTGGATATAAGTGGAGGGTAGTTTAGGGAGTATAGGGAGGATGGTTCCCTGCCAATGTTAATTCCCAAATAAGTGAGATGATGCTTGGTAAGTAGAAAGGGGGAAGATGATCTCCAAGACTCCGCAAGGTTAGGGTTGAGAGGCAATATTTCGCTCTTATCAATGTTGATTCTCAAGCTGGCGCATTCACTAAATGTTGGGAGGGTGTTCATCAGGTATTTAAAGTCTTTGGGTGGGCCAGAGAATCCTAGTTTGTCCATTACCATAAATAGCCACTTAAAACTAATATTATCGAAAGCTTTCTCAGCGTCTAATGAGATTATGGCAATATCTTTCTCGGGGTGCTGTTTGGCATGTTCTAAGGTGAGTAAAACCTTTCTGATGTTTAGCATGGCAGACCGGCCTTGCACAAATCCTGATTGGGCTGGATAAACTATTGTGGGGAGGATTTTGGCCAGTCTAGATGCAATCATTTTTGAGAGGATCTTGGCGTCTACGTTTATGAGGGAGATGGGTCTATAGGAGCCAGGGGATAGTAAGTCTTTATCTTTTTTGGATAGAAGTTTGATATGGGCTAGTGAGCCTGATGGTAAATAAGAGCCTCCATCCCAAATTGTGTTATACACGTGTGAGAGTGTGTCTGGAATTAGATCCAAGGCAAGTTTGTAGAAATCGGAGGAGAGCCCATCTGGGCTGGGGGTTTTACCATTGGCATCATTTTAATAGTAGCTTGGACATCTGTGAGGGATATGGGAGCATTCAGTGCTTCCAATTGATCGCTCGAGATGTTAGGGAGTTTAAGGGAGGCCAACAAGTCTGTGGCTTTGTCCACGTCTATAGAGTCCTCAGTGTATAGAGCCGTATAGTAGTTTATGAGGATAGAACCCACCTCTGATGGTTTAGTAATGATGTTGCCTGAGGTGTCTCTCAGTGCTGAAATGTGGGTTGGGGTATGGCGTCCCGAGGACATCTGAGCCAGCAACCCCCATGGCTTTGTTGCCATATTTGGGAAAGAAGAGGGAGGAATGGAGATGATTGATGGATTCCTGTTGAGAAGACCAGTGATCAAAAGCGTTTTTGGCTTGCTGCCAGGCTCGGATGTTCTCGGAAGTCTGTGATGTGTTTAGTGTCCTATGGGCCTCTCTAAGTGTTTTGCTGGCCTGGTGGTAGCTGCTAAGGGCTTTTTTTTAAATCGTGCTGTAAAGGAAATAATGTGACCTCTGAGGAAAGCCTTTCCAGCTTCCCAAAATAAATTGGGTGTGGAGAGGTGTTCTTTGTTGGTTGTTATGTACTCGGTCCAAGCATGTTGGAGGGTGGTTTTTAATTCCTCATTGTTGCTGAGGTAGGATGGGAATCGCCACATCATTGCATTTGGTCTGCGTGTAAGGCTGGAGAGATCAATTGTAACGGGGGAGGTGTCCAATATAGCCATACTCTCGATGGATGCCGAAAAACACCATTGGGAGTAGAGCAGGGGAAGCAAAGAGATAGTCTATCCGAGAGAAAGATCTGTTGGGGGGGGGGTGAATAAAAAGTGTATTCTTTGTCAATGGGATGTTTCATACACCAGACGTCGGTCATGTGAAGAGCTTCGATAGTGTGAGCGAGTAAAGAATTTTGGTTGAGGTCAGCTGATCGAGGATGCGGTACAATAGAGCAGTTGTCCACTAGGTGCATGGTGGAGTTGAAATCGCCTCCTAGGAGGTATAGGGGTTCCGTGATTTGTAGAGCCCATGTCGTCATGTTTTGGAAGTAGGTTTGAGTAGGTGAGTTATAGGCATAAATGGCCATGTTTGAAGGTGGAGATGTCCTTGGGGATGGAATGGCCGGAGTGAGTTCAGGATTACGCTTGTGAAGAAGGGGCTTCTGGGAGCCCAAAGCATACTCTCTTGTACGGTGGTTTGTCCGGGCTCAGGAACTTGTTGGACAGGATAGAGGATTTCTTTAGCGATTTATGTGTATCAGTTGCTGGTGGTGGCGTCTGATCCATGTCAGAGGAGTGAGTGTTGACCATATAGGCCTCAGCTTCCTGAGGTGATGTGAACGTGAGCTTTTCTCCTTGGGGGGATTGAAAATAGAGGGTCGCTGGGGAGGCCAGGCTGAATCTAATATTGTGATTATGGAGGGAAGAACAAATTGGAGAAAAGGCTTTCCTTTTTTGCATGACCTCGTTTGAATTGTCCACGAATGTTAGTAAGGTGGATCCCTCAAAGGTTTGATTGCAGGCTTTCTGGAAGCATTGCCAAATGGTTTGTTTATCCACATAGTTTAGATAGCGAATTATTACTGCCCTGGGTTTGGTGTGAGAGTCTGAAGGCTGGCCAATTCTATGGGCCCTTTCGACCATGCAGGGTGTGTGGAGACCCAGGAGTTCAGGAATGGCCACGGCACAGATTTTGGATCATGGGAGGAATAAGATTCTGGCAGGCCAATTATGCTGAGATTATTCCTCCTGGACCTGTTCTCAAGGTCAATGACCTTTTCATGAAGTTCCTTTTGGACTGTAGTCAGTTTTGCCACGGCAGCTGTTAAGGCAGTGGTGTCATCCTCTATGGTGTAGATCCTGACCTCAGCCTGGTCCAATCTGACTGCCTGCATCTGAAAGTCATCATGGAGCTGTTGTAGCCCTTTACACACTGCTGAATCCACTGCTTCGGTTATGATTGGCCTGATCAGGGCCACCACTGCTTGCGCTATGTCTGCTGGGGATGATGGGTCAGCTAGAGGCAGTTTTGTGGTGTGCTGGGGGGGGGCTGGAGACTCATAGCATCCGTGGTTGGAGGAGGGGGGGCGCTACTATTGCAGCATAGGTGGATACCTGAGGCACCATGGCCATGATGGCTGCGGCGCATGTTCCTTCTCCTCCCTGAGGCAGCTGAACAGGGAGCGATCATGACCTGGATCGCTCCACAAAATGGTCCATGCAGGTCCCGGGGGTTGTTTGAGAGACAAAGCAAGGGAACAGATTAGAAAACACTGCTTGGTAACTTTTATTTATTTCCCCCAGTATAAGTCAAAGCAGAGACCATAGGTCAAGCCAGCTTTTAGATGTTTCCAAAACACCAGGCACATGATCATTTTTTTATTCAAGAATAGGGAGCATGTTCATAGCAATTAATCAGTTTTTTAAATAAATTTGCTTCTTACCGGTTTAAGTTTTGAAACATATTTTTTTATTTGCTTCTTTGCATCTGTTTAAATAATGAATAATCACAAATTGATATGTAGCCACAACACTCTCCATTTGCTCCTAGAAGCGGCAGCAAAATAGTACAATAAGGATAGTCAATCAGCTTGAAAGATATCCAAAAGTAAGCAAAGCAGCTCCACATTAAAAGAGAGAAGGGCTCTTATAACAAAATCACAAATGCAGCACTAAAAACTAAAACAAAGTCCCAATATTAAAAAGATGAAATATCTCCATGTAAACAGTCCTATGGGTGTAAATCCACACAAAGAAGGTGCTGAGAAGGATCCGTCACCAAGAGGAAAAAATTCACACCTTCTCAGTACCTTCTTTGTGTGGATTTACACCCATAGGACTGTTTACATGGAGATATTTCATCTTTTTAATATTGGGACTTTGTTTTAGTTTTTAGCGCTGCATTTGTGATTTATGTTATTTTAAGTGTCTTTGAGCCAAGAGATTAGTGCTAGCAGCTGAAATTTTGTATCATCGTTATTAATTAAGATTCTTTTTAGCATGGGTCAAGAAGGAAGACCACAACAGACACACTCCGACTACTTCCCTTGTGTTTTCTGGGCTTGGAGCTTTATTTCCATTTTAACATTTATCTAAAGTAATAGCCATCCGCCATTACAAACAAATCAGTTGTTTTAAACAATGACCTCTTCTTGCCTAAAACATTGCCAAACTCCTCACAGCAAACGCCATGGCTATATCTCTATTTTGTAAAAACATCTTACTGGGTAGATTAGCTTTTGGTGTCTCCCAGTAGCTTGAAACTGCTCCATAGACCACAGAAATTGTATATTTCCACTCATATTCACTGGCGTGGCCTGCCTTACAGAATATTCTCATTTACATCATCTGCCATACCTTTAAATGGAATTGACAAATCCATGAAGCTTTGCTTTAATTCTGAAACTTTCCTCTTTGACACATTAAGTAAGCTTAAAGTTAATGAAACATGTCAATGGAAAAATCTAAGCAATCCCTTTTAATACTTTCTGAAACTTTGCTTAAATGCTTCTGTGCTTATAAATTACTCTTCTGCGTTGGACACAGAAATGATAAATTATTTTCATTTCATGTCACAGTAAACCTGACAGTAATTGTCACTTGATTGTCACACTCAGTAACAACATTTTCGTTTCTGAAACGCCTCTACTGAAATATGAAATCTGGCAATGAACTTGTGTTTTTATAACATGTAATGAGCAACAATGAAATTGCTGAATTCTTGTGTGACTGACAAGGTCATACATCTAAATGTGCCATATATAAGTTTTATGAAGCACATCTAAAAATAAAACATGCATATTTAAGAGATGTTATCAACATGATGCAGCAATTTAATGTTTTCTTTCATTTTTGTGATGTGTCTGTAAACAGTGGGATTCATCTTTTTGTTCTATGGATGATTTCTGCTTTTTGTTTAAGTTATTAAAATCATAAAATATGCATTTTTTTAAAAAAAAATACAGCTCAATTTAATGTCATTGATGGGGCTGAAGCAAATAAAGGTCACTTATTTCTGCTGATAAAATGGTCTGAAGATACGCACTAATCACATGCAGGTTTCATCATGCTACAATTCATCCTATCTTTTTTAGGGGCATTTAGTGAAAAGGAGATCCAGGATACTGTACAAGTCTCCATAATGTGGTAGAGTGGGAAAACAGGGTCCACACTTTACATTATTTATCTCCTTCCAATTAATCGACTCCCTGACCAGTAGGGGAGGTGGATGGAACAAGATTAGGGAGAAAAAGATGCAGACATGAAGATTGTTGCTACCATTTAACTGTCTAACTTTCTATGCAAGCTCTAGCAAAGTGAAACTGTTGCCCATACCAACCTATCAACCAAGCAATGTTTTTTTCATATCTTCATAAAGCAACCCCTCAATCTAGACAAGCCATACATTCATCTTTTTTTTTATTCAGTCAAAAAAAATAAGACTAAATGCCCCCATCCACATTCTTGATGTGGATGGGGAAATCCTTCCTATTGTATTCTGACAGTGCAGAGTCTTTCCTGCCATCAGAATACAGTGATCAGTGCAGCTGCCTAGAGCCAACAGTACTTATCTTTCAGGAAAACCCAACAGACTGGTTGTACAGAAGTTGATCAGTAGATCGACTTCTGTACAACCAGCCTGCCCATACATAGATCAAAATTTGGCTGGTCAACTGGCCAAATTTCGATTCATGTATGGCCGCCTTTACATTTAATGTTTAACTCTGGCAGCTTTTTATTTGTTTGTTTTGAATAGAGTGGGGGAGGATTAAAGCCCCTGTCAGGCTTTTGTTGCTATCTGTGGCCATGCTGGGAAGCTTTCCCCTAACTTCTCACTGATTTTCTTACTGTGACATAAAGTGAGAGAAAAGCTCCAAGGGAGACATAGATAGGAAAAAAAGGTGACAGGACTTCTACCCTAGCAAAGAGTGCTTTTATTATGGTCTATGTTCTATTGCCTCCTGTCCTGGTGACACTTCTTGCCTGGTTTACTAAAATGAAATAAATGACCCACATGTCACACATTTCACAGCCTGCCTTCTGAACTAGTGCTGTAAAGGGGGGTTTCAGCAGGGGTAAGTACAGGAATCACTGCTTGTAGGCAGCAAGGTATTGTGGGATTATACCAAGCTGTCTTTACCACAGGACAAAAGGGGCATTGCCCAGGACCCAATCATTGTTGTGGGGCCCAAAGCAGCTGCCCCTCAAGCCCGCACTGCCCGCAAATAGTTGATAAGTGAATTTGGGAGGGCCCAAGAAAATGTTTGCCCAGGGTCCAATCAATATTAAAGATGGCCCTGGATATATAGTCCTTAGAAACTAAAAGTAGACAGCAGAGGAGAAGCTGCAAAGCATACAGGGAATCCAGGAAGCTTTGGAAAGAGATGGCCAGCAGAAAGGCAGGACTCACAACATGAAATTAGATTTTATTTTTATTTTTCTCCATGTCTGTATGCACTTATACCATATACAATGTACATTGTTATGTACTGTTTTCATATTTTAATAAACCTTAAGGCCTCATACACATGGGCGTATCTAAAAAAATAAACAAAACGTCGGGTCCGATGTCAAGGAAAAAAAGTCAACGTTTTTCGGCGTTATGCATTGGCGTTTTTGAGCGTTAGTGAGCGTCGGCGTCAATAGGCGTTTTTTAAAAAAATCATCCCTCTGCTATTTTTCAACCTAAAAACGTTGGCGTCAAAAAACCCGGAAAACGGCGGTACAATATTAGGTGGCGTTTGTTGGCGTTAGATGGCGTTTGTTGGCGTTTTGTGGCATCGGCGTCAAAAAACGTCAAAACGTTACAGCCTCAGAACGCGATGGCCATGGGTTCTACTTTCTGCTCACTAACGCCGACGCCACCTACAGCTCAAAAACGCCGACGTTTTTATGGGGCCATTGACTAACATGGAGAGCTGCAAAAAAATGCCAGAAAACGCCGGCGTCAAAAAACGTCCGTGTGTATGAGGCCTTATTGGTAAAAAAATAAATAAATAAATATTAATTTTTCAATTACGCTGTGACTATAGGTCTCCTTTAATTTACCTGCCTAAATACACATGCACATTCATTACAGTATAGTATTTCTTTCATTTTATATGGTGTTAATGCTGTTATTGGTAATTTTATTGTTGTTATTGTGTCTTGCTTCCGTTCGTTGTTGTGCCTTTTGTTTTGTCTTCCTTGAATGTAACTGTATCTTTATAATTCCCCTTTAGGATTATTAAAGCATTCTGAATCTGAATTCATGGTCAGCATTTAGAGGAAAAAATAGGGCAAATTCTTCTAACAGAGTCACAGGCAGCAATCAAAAGTTGTGGCTGAGGATATTCCTTAAAGTGATTGTAAAGGCAGAAGGTTTTTTAACTTAATGCATTCTATGCATTAAGATTAAAAATCATTCTGTGTGCAGCAGTCCCCCTCAGTCCCCCAAATACTTACTTGAGCCCATCTTGATCCAGCGATGTTGCACGAGAGACTCAGCTGTTAGGAACTCTCCCTCCTCATTGGCTGAGACAGCAGCGAAGCGCCATTGGCTCCGTTGCTATCAATCCATGTCAGTAAGTGAATGAGGACAGAGAAGGGATGGAGCCGGGCAACGGCTCTGTTTTTTAATGGACAAAGGGAGCTGCGGCTCTGCTTGGGTGCCCCCTTAGCAAGCTGCTTGCTGTGGGGCACTCATTAGGAGGGAGGGGCCAGGAGCGCCAAAGAGGGACCCAAGAAGTGGATGATCTGGGCTGCTCTGTGCAAAACCACTGCACAGAGCTGGTACGTATAACATGTTTGTTATAAAAAAAAAGAGACTTTATTATCACTTGATGGTTCACATTTAATATAATGATAATGTTCAGTGCTGGCTAAGCTTGCATCTTCTGAGGAGTGAACAGAGCTAGGTATAAATATACCATGGGTGCATGGACAGCATTGCATGCACATACCGTAATATCCTTTGTAATACAGTATAACACATTTTAAAGAGAAGTCTGTACAAGTGAAAGCATGATTTTAAGTCAGAATTTGCTGTCAATGAGGCTGTTATACTAAATGAGTTAAGAATCTTCCTCTCGAGTCCCCCCGCTAGCACTCCTGGGCCCCCTCTCTGTCCAGTGCACTTGTGCATGCTCGCTCCTGAGCACTGCTGTCTGTAGAAATGGACACGGCCCACTCCCTCGTCACTACCTTTAATTTATAGCACTGGGAGCCAATGGCTTCCGATGCCCCAGCAAAGCTAGTGAGACACAGAAATGAGGGGAGAAAAGAGCTGCAGAAGTTCTCAGCACTGGATTGAATGAGGGATCAGGTAAGTATAAGGGTGGAATCAGAAATGACAGGTTGACAGCACCACAGGAACTTCCGAAGAAATTGTATTTATTGAAGTAAAACAGCACACATGTCACTCACATAATAGTCCATGGGAAGTACATCAAAAAGGCATAAACGATTGACGCGTTTCACGGGAGTTATACCCGCTTAGTCATTAAGTCATAAAGTATAAGGGTGGGTTGAGGGGCCAAAATAAATGTCAAACATTTTTTTACCATAATGAAAGGAATGTTTAGGTTTAGAACCACTTTAAATTACCCAAAATCCTGCTTAAGTTTTTTCATTTGCACAATCAAAGCATTCAAAGTGAACATGATTTTGTTTTGAACACGACGGGATAATCAACATAAATATTCACACATGTGTTTATTTACTAAAACTGCATGGTGCAAAATCTGGTGCAGCAACCAGGTTCCAGGTTTTCTTGTCAAAGTTTAATTGAACAAGCTGAAGTTAGAAGCTGATTGGTTACTGTGCACAGCTGCACCAGATTTAGTAAATCTACCCCACAGTTTTTTGTGTGGAGATTTTCAACTACTATAGGGCCACTTCACACCACATGCAGTCCAGTGCATTTTTTTCTGCATCAAAAATGCATGAAAAGTAGGTAATATAGTTTCTAATGGAATAGTTCACATCAGTGCGGTCAGTTCCAGGGCGTTCCAGCTCCAGAAAAAAAAAAGTAGAACATGCAGCATTTTTCCTGCACTGGACCATCGTAAAACACATAAAAATGCACCAGAATGCATTGGAACGCATCAAAAACTCACCAGACCCCAGTACAGTGAAAAAAAAAAACAGGAATAAATAAGAAAAAAAGCATCTGGAATGCATCTGGAAAGGTATCAAAAACAAATAAAAAAACGCACTGGAATGCATCAAAAACACGTTAAAAGCATGCATGCACAGACGCATCAGGAATGGATCTGGAGTGTGTTTCTGTGGTGTGAACCCTTAGGCTGAGTTCACATGGGCATCACGGGGGCAGTAAAAACAGATGGTTGATCCACCCCAGACCAAATTATCAGAAAATAACATAACAGCTACTCAAACCCATGCTTCTCTTTGCAGTCTGGCAAATTTAATCTGGTGGGAGATGTTTGGCAGGTGATGCTGCTTGCTCAATGCTCCCATGGAAGTTGATGAGACCAGGACATAACCATGTTCCAAATGTGTGATATTAGAATGCTAAATCTTCCTTGGGACTGGAAACAAAAAGACATTCAGAGGTGTTATTATTACCTTACGAACATCTGCAAACTGCCACTCAGCTGCCTCTGAAAAGTGATTGGTGGTGGTGACCATGTTGTCAGTATGAACAAGCCCTTTGTAAATCAACCCAGATGTACCCTTATCTGAATTCTGACTCATCACGTGTAGAATGAGCCCACACTACTCTATAAAGTGTCAGTAGAAGTATATTTCCAGAAGTCTTTGCTATGAGCCTGCCAATTTCTCTGTTTCCAGTATCACCAACCATATTTAAACTCTGAAGACAGGTTTAGATATAATTAATGCCCATGCCTTCCCACTGACAGTTGTCACCCTGTTTATTTTTGTACTGGCATGAAAGGGAGGAAAAAGTGGGGAAAAATCTCCTGGGTTAAAGTGGGTTTAAAAAAACGAATTAAAGGCCTGACAAATTTTAATGCTTCTAAGACCAGACAATTTCTTTCCTGTAACCACAGGTTGCAAGAAAGAAATTTGCATGATTCCCCCATCAACACAGACAGTGCTGACAGGGGAATACCTCCTGCCAAGCAATAGTCTGCTCCCAGTGGGCGGGCGGGGGGAGCCATCCCCACTGGGTAAAGACAGTGATTATCACTAGCAGCTATAGCAGCTGCTAGCAATAATCGTAAGAGAATCCAGCTGGCTTTTTGTACCCAACAGTGGCAGCTGGTGCTCAATATTTTGGGGGGGGCAGCAAACAAACCTGCCCCACTCACTCGCACATACATCTACCCCCCAGTGCACAGGCCAGCCTCAGTATTCACACTGCTCCCCACTCTCTGCATCGGCTCCCGCTCATCCTCCCATCTGCAATCAGGGCAATCTCTGCATCTGTCTGCTCCGTCTCTTCCCTCTCGGGCAGCTCTCATTGCAGAGATGACATCATCCCTTACAGAGACCTGTGACCAATACATGCTCCTGGTCCGGGCTTCTGGCTGGGAGGACCCGCTCACTGGAGCTATTGGCTCTGCTAGGAGGATGATGCCCAGTGTGAGCTCTATGGAGCCGGGACGGTGTTGATCAGTCTTAGGAGGCTGATGCTGCTCCTCACTCCAGCTTGCTGAGGGGCTGTTGCTTCTCCTCAAAGCCGAACAGGAAGTGGGCCCTGAGACCCAATTGGTCGAGAGGAGAAGCAGGAAGACATTAGCGAATATTAATTAATTAATGTCACACAACTGGGTGGGCTCAGGGTGCAGTGCACTGCACCCTAAGCCCACCCTTTTTTAAAGCCAATTAGAGCCTCAGTCTCTAATCATGTGCTTCAAAATAAAAAACCCATTGAAATCCATGCGCCCGATGCCCTGCATGTAGGTTAGGGGCCGGGTGCATGGATTAGGGGGGCGGTGCCCCTGTGCCCCTAATGGAGCGGCCGTCACTGGTACCCAAATTGATCAATCAATCAACTTGGTACATTTAGTCTGCCTATTAATTGTCCTGCTGAACCAGCTGAGATTCGAACCATGTATGGCCATCCTTAAACTTCAAAAAATGTCTGAAGTTATCGCTTTTTGGCCTTTTGGCTAAGATCAAGTGTAGTAAAAAATGGCAGAATTTTAAATACTTGCCTGTATGCAGTTTGAATGGGTTAGGGATCTGTTAAGATGGTAATGCTTCAGATGTTTATTGTAAAGTAATCCTTGTTTTCTTTCATTTAATAGTGATATTAAATTATTATAAGTGGAGCTTATACCATACTGAAAACCCGGCCTATGTTTAGTTTGCTGATTTAGCCAACTATATTAAATTGCCATACCTTTCACAACTCACTAAATCCACTGGCATCATACCCAGTGTTTTTCTCTGTAAGCAGTACATTTGTTATACACAAGGCACAATACTATAAATAGCAATGATGTAACATATGTTTTGGCTCAATAGCGGTTATTTTCTGACATTTAGTCCTGGGTTTCCTTGACTGTGAGTAAATCTCTCCAGTTAGAATATTATATATGGCTCATTCATTATTTATCTTGAAATGGCATCTTTAGAAGGTAGTCACACTAAATAAAAATGCATTTAACAAAAACTACAATGTGAGAAAAATAAAAAAACAGCTTACACAAATCATAGTTTAGAATACATTAACTTTAAGGTACATAGGCATAGTCAGATTATTCTGGCAGGCTGAGCTGTTGTAGCTGAAGGCGCAGTACGTGCAACAGAGGCAGCAAGTCCTCACCTTTGACCTGGTGAGTTGTGGTCACATCTTCTCGAATGTAGTCTAGTTTAAGTCTATGTCAGATATCCCTGATGTCTATCTTGACCCCGGCTGTCAGTATACATTGACTGCATTGTGTTCAGTGAGCACATCACCGACACTGCATACACTAAATTAGATGCATTCAGCAATGGATTTTGTAGCCCTCCCCAGACAGAGATGAATGTGCTTGCCACTCCACATATGGCATAGAAACAGCTCCCACAGCTGATCACTATCTGTTCAGATACTAAGATGAAGTGATGCAAACATTGCTTCTATGATTGTATTATCTACCAGTGTATGCAGTCATTGCAAATCTGTTTTGCTCCCCTGTGATTCAGAAGCATCAATAGCAAATACCTGGATCTCTTTCATTAGCCATGCAAACACTGTACATGTTAAAATTCTGCAGAATATCATGGCACACTGGCGCTCTGATCAAACAAATAATTTCCACAGTTTTCCCTAGCCTAGAATCTTATTTTTAGCTGGAGGGTTGAAAAAAAAGCAGTGTACAATCAGTGAGAAATGGAAACTTTACACAAATGAAATGAACATTTTTAGTAAAAAATACACTATTTTTGGGTGTGCACAAACACTATATAAGACTGTCAAGATAATAAGCGCCAAATGTCTAGCCACAAAATAAGAAATGCTTGGCAAACCGCAAAATAAATAAATACATACATAAATAAATACACTACAATATTCAAAACTTTCAGTAGACAAAGCATTCAAAATCTTTCCAGTTTATCAGAGTTCAATCTGAGTAATGGTCCTTAGAATAGTCTTTTACCTCTGGCATACCTAGGGATACTCAGCATGTTTCATACAATAGGTATTTGCATATATATGTGTTTTCTAACTGCATTCATGTGTATGTGAGGGTATGCATTTACAATTTTTTAAATTATTATTATTTTGTAATACATTTTTTTACTTAATTTCATTATCAGCACAAAAGTGTTGACAGATCAGAGGTGCTCTAGTAGACCCGTGATGGTCATGGTCCTCCAGCCTATACCTATCTGCAGTTCAACTGGCTGTTACTGTGAACTTGGAAGTGCATAGAACTGGGCACCTACAGGTTCATTTCAAAAGAGACCCATTTCCCACTGCTCTCTATCCTGAAACTTGGGGGAAGGGGGGGCAACATGACTTTTGCAATAGCTGACCAGCCACAAAATAAATAAATTTATTAATTAAAATAATGACTGTCAAAAAAAGCTCTTAGGGAGAACATTGTTGTAGTATATGGATATCAATGTTCACTAAGCATAGTAAATATGGTAAAGTATTGTCCACTGCAATCATCCAATACCATGCAAGAAAAAATATTTTTTTTCATTTCCTTTGCAAGTGAAGAGTAAACATAACTATAACTTTTTCACTACACCTTTACTAATCTAAATGTTAAAGAGGAACTTCACCGTTATCTTAAAATTTTACAATCAATGCTTTAGAAATGCTTAGTAATGGGCCTTCAGTATGGATTATAAGGGGGCCCCCATGCCAAAGAAACAAAATCCATACCAGACTCTGGTAGGCCAGGAAAGTGTGGGGGGAGTACTTTGTTGCTCATGTTAATGAGGACAAGGGCCTCTTCCCCACAACCCTGGCCCAGTGGATGTGGGGTCTGCTGATGGGGGATTATTGGAATCTGGAAGCCCCCTTTAAAAATAGGGGGCCCTCAGATACCGCACCCCCCCCCCTTGTGATACAAGGGATACATGGTACCCCTGCTTACTCACTAAGAAAAAGTCAGTGGTAGATAAAAAACATACACTCTGCTTTTGACAAGCCCTTTACTAAAAAAAAGTTTTAAAAATGCCCCATGTTGTACAATGTCAACCAGCGATGCATATCCACGTCAATCATGATAAACGTTGGGCGCTACCCCTCACAAAAAAAACACTGCCCACCAGCACACGACTAATCCCGTTACTTCCCTTGCACTGATTAACATCTCTGGTTCTACCCGCTGCTTAAAGCATTTGTTAACCCAAAAAAAAAAAAAAGATCCTGTTCCCTTAAAGCATGTTATACAGCACAGTGCTTGTGCTGTGTAATTTGGCCCCATGTATCATCTGAAATACCTGGCCTATCCTGCCTGGCTATCCCCTCCCCCTTGTACTTTAACCACGATATATCACCGTTTTCAAAGTACATGCCTCCGTCGGCCGCAGCCCTGCTCTCCTGTGTCTGTGTCTCCTATGTCCTGCTCATACCAGTGCCCCCCCCCCCCCCGCTCCTGCTCCTCTCATATCTGCAGCTAAATGCTGTAATCCCCTCTGTACCATAATAATAAGTGTCCCTGTGCCTGTGTAATGTAAGAAATCTGCCGATCTGTACCTATATGATCATGGCTCCTGGGGGGTCAGCTGACTGTCAGCTCTCTCTCTCTCCTCTCTCCCCCTCCTCCACGGCTGAAGTCAGTGGGAGTGCTCGGCCCTGCCCACTGGATCTGTGAGCTGAGAGAAAGAAGAGATCTGACAAGTCAGCTGAGTGCCGGGAGCTAAGCTTATATAGGTACAGATCGGCAGATATTTTTACATTACACAGGCACAGGGACATTATTATGGTACAGAGGGGATTACAGCATTTACTAAAAGTGGGTTAAAAAACCTCTTTAAGTAAACAAAGCTTTGGGTGTCACCCATAAATAGTCAATGATGTCACAGAGTAACCCTATCTCCTTATGACATCATTGACCAAATAAGGATATGTCCATATATGGTCAATGGCACCAATGGGTGATCCCATCCCTTTGTTTACTTAAGGGGCAGGGAGAACTGGGGATGTTATTCGGGGCAAGGAAAGTAATGGGATTGGTCGTGTGTCGGCGGGCAAGGTTTTTTCTTTGTGGGTTGGTGGACATCAATAATGACATGGATCTCAATCACTGGATGATGTGATTGACACTGGGATGTAAAATATGGTAGAAAAAAAAAAAGAAATAAAGTGGGACTTTATATGAGATATGTGCGGCAACAGAAATGCAGTCAATGTAAAAAAACCCTTCCCTTCCCCCTCTCAACCTACTCTTGTTGTTGGGGATTGGGCTGGTGTGCCTTGATTTGCATCGGCACCATGCCCACTTGCCGTGATCATGACCCTGGCTAGGTGTCCTGATGCTGGCATGTTTTCCACTCTGGCTGACTATGGGGAGGTTGGTGATTGCAGCCCCTCTCTACAGCTGTAGCCATTTGGCCTGGGATGCCTCTTCCTCCCCTACACTCGTCAAGCCAGCATGATGCTAGGCGAGATCCTGGGCTGGGCTTGGAGCATATAAGATTCTCACTTGTTTTCAGCCATTCCTTCTGGCATCACACACTGTGCACACTGCACACACCTATTTGTATCATGCCTTCTTGTGCAAGGCAATCACTGGAGTTCTTATATTCCTGACTTTATTACAACCTTTGTACACACACCCTCATCTACTCATGGGGGTTCTCTATTACTAAGTATATCTGTCTCTGCTTTGACTCTGTTAATTTCACTATGTAGCTATGCCTCCCTCTAACTTTTCCTATCACCTGTATCTTTAGCTTGTCCTTGGTGGAGGTTTCCATTCACTTTTATCCACGATTTTACAAAAGTGTAATCACTCACTTAATTCATTTTTTAAATGATAGTATTGGAGTCTATACATATCACCTCTGGACATTCCTTTTCTGCAGAGGTTCCTTTTATGCTGCTGCTCCACTCCTTGGGTCCCAGTACCTCAGCTCCACTGACAGAGCCCTTGAGCAGCACTTTTGTTGCCATCTTACCACTACATATATAGCTCATATGTAAGTACCCAAGGGGGAGAAGTACTCTCCTCCATTTGGTTAGTATTCATTTTTGTCAGGCACCCTGGCTAGATTGCTTGATACAATATTATATCTATTTTATACATTTGTGTTTTTTCACAGATATTTAATGCATTTGCCCCTGAAGAGTTTCTGAGGTGGTCCGTATCATCTAGGATGTTATATATTTACCCTACGATGTATTATCTTGATGCAGCAGTAATATATTTATTATACAATGTATCATTTATTGTTGTTGCCAGTTTTCTACATACTACAGCTGTTATATGTTGTCATTATGGACACTAACCTATGAATGAATTCTCGTACACGTTATGTAATTATTTAGCAATAAACATTGTGTTTTTTACATTGACTGCGTTTCTGTTGCTGCACATACTTCATATAAAGTCCCACTTTATTTTTTGTCTCTACTGAATCAGGGATGGAGGCGTATTCACATACGTTTCATATAAAGTCCCACTAAGATCCCTCCCCCCTTTTTTTTCAGATGTACAATATGGGTCTTTTTTATTTTATAATAATGACTTTGGGGTTGATTTACTAAAGCTGGAGAATGTAAAAAGGGGTGCAGCTTTGCATGCTAGCCAATCAGCTTCTAACCTTAGATTGTTCAATCATGCTTTGACAATAAAACCTTGAAGCTGATTGGTTTCTGGGTGGAGCTGTACCAAATTTTGGTACCAAATTTTGCACTTTCAAGCTTTAGCAAATCAACCCCTTTGTGTCTTTATTTACCTCTTTTCTAGGTCCACATGTATTATATTACAGTGATTGATTTAAAACTAATATCTGTTTGGTAAAGGTTACAATCAGCTGTTTTATAAATATGTCCTTTAAAGTTTTTGTTCTTAGGTTCAAATACATTTTAAGATATAACCCTTCTGTGTAGACATTCATTATAATCATGGCTTGTGCAATAATCCTAATGAGTCAGCAATTCCTAGATGGAACTTGATAATGTTTGCATTTGTGTGCACTTTATATTGATGTTTGATTGATGAGCTATAAGCACTTTATACAACCCTCATTTTTTTTTTTTGATGAACTTCCTTTGTGAAAGTATAGGAAAAAATGCAACAGTAGGTTTTTGTAAAACAAAAAGTTTAGGTTGGAGTGGCATTTTAATCTTTTACTGATATGACCGCAGTAAAGTGAAATCTGACTGATTACTACACACCCTTTGAACATTGTTGCTCCACTTTGCTCAACTTTGTTATGAAGTCCCTGTTTTTTTTTTCAGTATTTTACCTCTATTGTGCTTTTTAGCATATTTGATGAAACACAAAACATATTTAAAAAGGGAAATAATGACTGGACCCATAAGAAAATGAGCATTGTACAGAATAGCTGAGATGTGTCCTGTTTCTTTGTAGGATTCAAGCAAATTTTCACATCACACTCTGCAGCTCTCTCCTAGAGAAAGACACTCAGCAAGTGATAATGATGCTGAAGTGCCCAAACAGGACTTGGATTACTTAATGTGTTACTAAACCCAGTAATATAAAAATAGATCATCTGCCCCCCCAACAGTGCACACAGCTTATAAAGCGTCTTTTTACATTAAAATACTGCCACTATACAGTATACCTTTTGGGATGATCTGTATACCACGGTTTCCTGATAACCTGCACAGTTTATCCATAGCTGTGTGTTTAAGTAGGAGGATATTTCCACTATAGCCTGCATACACGCCCAGATTTGTGATGTCAGTATCATGTGACCTGAACAGTTCAACTGAAACAGGAAATATTCTATCCATTATAAGAGACCAAACTAAACATGTGCAGCCTGCTGTATATTATATGAACTTGCCCAGATTGACAGTGCAGGAGGGAAGTATCTATGTATACAGGATAAAACAGCCTTTTTTACACAATGCTGAGGATTAACCCCTTAAGTTCAACAGTAAGTATAACAAGCATGCTATGCTGCATATACAGACTGATTTTACTGTTGTGGGTTTAGTAACACTTTAAGTTGCAATCCCATTGTTTATATGGACAAGTAATACATTCTCAACAGCACATTTCACAAGTCAGATCTTTTGTTATCAAAAATAAAATAACATTACCAAAATGAACCTTATGTATAAGTTAGTTTATGTCTGGAAAATATGCAATGAACTTAAAAGCCTAAAGTGAACCCATGCTTGTCCATTAATGGCAGCACCACCACCGGCTTACCATGGGGGGTTTGCAGGGCCTGAGATACAATAGGGTTGTATTTAAACATACAGCAATGAAATCTGAGTTTTCTATCAAATGCTTTTAATCAGATAATAAATATAAAATACAAATTTTTAAATTGTATGCTTCTAAACAGATAATAAATATAAAATACAAAATTTTCAATCATATACTTCTAATCGAATAACTATACAGTACATGGTTTTCCATTATATGCTTCTCATCAGATATTACATTTACTCCAACCCATCTTGAATTATTATACTGTATATTATTATTATTTGTTTATATTATGTATTTTATTCACTCAAGTGAAACCAAAAAAAAAGCTAAAAAAATGGGACTTGATTACAATAGAAAATACATGAAGGAAATATGAGCAACTAGTACAGAATTTCCATCATCTGTGATTTTAACGCCTTTTAACTAAACAATTACATTCATTTAATGACCACATGCTTGTGTTTTCAAAGGTTTAACAAATGGTTTCTAAGGTAACTTTACAACAGCATTAGAGACAGTGCCTCCTGTGACACATATTTTAGACATACTGCATTCTGCTAAAGTTACGGTATATATTTTATAGACAGTAGTCTAAACTCACAAAGCTTTAACAAATGATGAGGATCCTTATTTTTAGACATATTGACTGCAATTTTCTGATTTTGTTGGACTTTATTGGGCTGATAACTGTAAATTTTTTGAAAATAAGCATCCTTATCCTGCCGTGTTAGCTTTGTGAATTTAGATTACTGCCTCCTTTTAAACGTGTAAAACATATTTTGGAGATTCTCAGCTCTTTAGTCAATCATCCTGAGTGCCTCCTGCTAAAAGTATGAATTATATTTGACTATTTACTAGATAGTAGTACTAGCTAAGATACAAATCTAAAAGCAAATACATATTTTTAGGCATACGTGTAATAATATTACCATTATTAGATTGTATTGCACTATGCCATTTAGAAATAAGATTCACTGCAATCAAACTAATTTTAGGACATCTACTTTATTAGTCCTCTATTGCCTTACTCCTAATATACTTATTATTACAATGCAAGAGGTGAAAAATAGACATAGGCTACAGGCTGTTTCTGATTAAGGAATAGCGGACTCAGGCTTTTGAGATCAGTTAAGGTCAGACAGGGATCAGTTTGCAGACTGCTTTTTCTTTTCCATACAAATTAAAGTGTGACTGCACTTTCAGATCAATTACAGTTTTTTTTACTAACCCCTCCTCCTCCAGCTCATTAGTCTTATACATACCTGTTATCCATGAAGATTCCAGCTATGCAGGCTCATTGGCACTACACAAGCTTTTGTCAAATCCTCCCCAATGATATGGTACATGTGGACCACACTCTCCATTTACTCCAGTTTTTACTCTATTTGACGTTTAAACTCTCCAAAGGACTGCAAATGTGCAAGTTACTGGAAGTGCATTTACACTTTAATGTAAATGCCATATTTAGTTGTTTTCTAATTTCTTCCACTAATACATTACTCATCTACAGATGAATGGAAAGCGGTAACTGACATCTTTTTGTGCAAAGGGTTAATGATAATTAATAACAGCACAGAATTGTCCTTTGGAAGACGGGATCAAGTCCGCAAAGTGGATATATTTTGTTGCTGGCATTTATAGATAGATAGATATATATCAACATAATCCAATAATATAGCGTTATTTTTTTGAATTTTCAGTACAGCAAATCATTTATGTTATTTGTTTTTATTTCATTATTACTGATTATTCAATAATACTGCAATAAGAGTCATTTCTATACTTATATTTACTAAATCTTGCTTTACCATGCAAACACATTACAGTGGGAAAGGACATTCTGATACAATAAGATTAAAATGTCATATCTTATTTTATGTCTGACCTTCTCTTATTTTACAGATAACCCTGTGTTTGTAAGCTGTTATGTGGCAGTAAGATACAACATAGCCCAGCAACTTGTAACTGCAAATAAGACCCATCTAGTTCAGCTCTGCATTAAATCTATTGCAATTATCAACAAATATCTACCAAAAGATAAAACAAATAACAATTTTAACTATACCAGAAAAAATTTACCATCTAATAAACAGCATATTTTATTACATTATAACGGGGTTTTAAAATTGCCATAATATCTTTTCTTTTGACTTTATGATTTAATAAATCCATTAATATAAAAAAAAAGTAAATATTCTTGCTTTTATTTGCATATGTCTGTTGGGTATGTAATGTTAATCTTGCTTAGAAATCATAATTACCTTATCATAGTTTACAGTTTAACCACTTAAGGACCGCCCCACATACATATACTGTGGCAGGGTGGCCCTTAGGCCCCTTTCACACGGGCAGAAAAACTGACAGCCGGACCCAAACGGACGCTCCATTGCTCTTTATGGAGCGACGGATGTCAGCGGTGACATGTCCGCTGACACCCGATGCTCTCCGATCCGCCAAAAACAGACGGATGGAAACCCTATTTTCCATCTGTCTGGCGGAACGGATCGGATGAACATGGACAGACGGTCCGTGTTCATCCGATTCTCCATAGAGGAGAATGGAGCCGTGACAGTCTCTGACTGTCCTGTTATCTGCCGGCTCAGCGGGGATCAACGGATGGATCCTCGCTGAGCAGCCGAGCCCGTAAAAATGGGCTCCGCTAATGTGAAAGAGCCCTTAAGCACAAATCAAATCACGTACCTGTACCAAGATTTGTTCCATTGGCTATGGGGCGCATGCACAGCCGGAGTCCCGCTCCCACTGTGATTGCACACAACAGTGAGCCAATCAGAGGGTCTGGTGACCGTGATGGCCACCGGCCACCCACAATCATTTAATGGAGAGACAGAACAACAGTCTGTAAACAAGGCAGACCATCATTCTGTCAGACAGGAAGAAAGAGATCTGTGATTCCTACTAATCAGGAACACAGATGTGTCTCTTCTTCCAGGTAGCCCATCCCCCACAAAGTAAAAAAGCACCCGGGGAACACACTTAACCCTTTGATTGCCTCTGATGTTAACCCCTTCCATGCCAGTGTCATTTATACAGTGTCAGTGCATTTTTTTTAGCACTGATCACTGTATTGGTGTCACTGGTCCCCAACAAGTGTCACTTATTGTCAAATTTGTCCACCGCAATGTCGCAGTCCTGCTAAAAATTGCTAATCTCCACCATTACTAGTAAAAACAATAAAAAAATGATTTTTGCGCAAACCAATCAATATACACTTATTGGGCTTTTTATTTACCAAAAATATGTAGCAGAATACAAATTGGCCTAAACTGATGAAGAAATTAGATGTTTTACATTTTTTTATTGGATATGTTTTATAGCAGAAAGTAAAAAAAAAATGTTGTTTTTTTATTCAAAATTGTCGGTCTTTTTTTTGTTTAAAGCGCAAAAAATAAAAACCACAGAGGTGATATAATACCACCAAAAGAAAGGTCTTTTTATGGGAAAAAAGGACATCAATTTTATTTGGGTACAGTGTCACATGACTGCGCAATTGTCAGTTAAAGTAATGCAGTGCTGTATCACAAAAAATGACCTGGTCAGGAAAGGGTTAAATACTTTCAGGACTGAAGTGGTTAAAGGTCTCCCTTCTGGTATACTACTGTGACTACTGCCCAGCATAGCTGTCTATTGTGCATCTAATGTCTTATGCTGGCCATGGATGGATCAAAATTCTGCTGGTTCAGCAGGGATCATTTTGATCCATCCACAGCCATTCCTGTTTAAGTGCAGTCAATCTAAGGGCTGAGTGCTCTTGAACTGGAACTGATCAGTGTATTCTGGAAGTGGAGAAGTCCCCACTAACAGAATACAATACCTCAGTGGGGAGGATTACCTTATCCACTTTAAGGCCGCTTTCACATGAGCTTGTCCATGTGTGGACTCCGTTTTGCTCAGCAGGGATCGATCCGCTGATCTCCACTGAGCAGGCAGATGACAGATCTGTCTCCGCTCACTATGCAGAGACGGACCTGTCAGAACCCCGCTGTCCTCTATGGAGATCAGATGAAAATGGACCGCCTGTCCTTTTTCATCCGATCCTATCCGATCCAATTCTCCAGATGGATGGAAAATAGCGGTTCTTGACCAGCTAGATATATATATTATAATTTATGATTTAATTATTTCAAACTTTATCATAACCGGGATGTCTTACTAGACTCTTGTTTGGACATATTTAAGTGAGTTATTCCTAAGAATTACAGGCCTACAATATAAAATACCAAATTTCTATGCAAAACAATGTACCGCTTTGAGACACAAAAATCTGACATAATCATACCACCAGGCAGGTTAATTATGCAATAAAAATGAAAAATTCCTTTAAATATAGTGGTTGTAAATATATATTAGCAGACAGCTTGCCTTCTCACAGCACAGATCTGCACATTACTCCCTTCCTTTGCCAATGTGGCGTGTGGGTGTGTGCCTTTTCTCCAATCAGCTGTCTTGGCTGTATGACAATGATCCACCCCTACTGATGAACAGGAAGAGAAAATCTGTAACATGATCTGAACTTTCTAAAGAACATATAAAGCTGGAGACAGCATATATACATGTAAAACTTATGTAGGGAGATTTGTTTCATCTCTGTGTATCATCTGAAGCTGTCCACTTCCCTGGGTATATGTGAGGGTTTACATCCACTTTAACCGCTTGCCGACCAGCCACCATTATTATACGGTGGCAGGTCAGCTCTCATGCGCAAATCACCATAGCTGTACAGCAGCTCGCGCAGGCGCAGTTGCAGGTGGGAGCGCGCTGGCGTGCATTTGCGCCCGCTGTACGCTGAATGAGCGTGCCCACAGGTCGGGCATACTCGATGTCCACCTGCGACCTGCGATCACCTGTTACAGAGGCAGAATGGGGATCTGCCTATATAAACACAGCGGATCCCCTTTCTGTCAGGGGACATGACTGTGATCTACTGTTCCCAGTGATCGGGAACAGTTATATCTGTCATGTCTCTGGCAGCCCAGCCCCCACACAGTTATAACACAGTGAGGGAACACAGTTAACCCCTTGATCGCCTCCTACAGTTTAACCCCTTCCCTGCCAATGACATGTATACAGTAATCAATGGCTATTTAAAGCTCTGATTGCTGTATAAATGTCATTGGTCCCAAAAAAGTGTCAAAAGTGTCTGATCTGTCCGCCCCAATGCCACAGTCCCAATAAAAATCGCAAATCGCTGCCATTACTAGTAAGAAAAAACATAATAAAAATGCCATAAATTTATTCCCATACTTGTAGATGCGATAACTTTTGAGCAACCCAATCAATGTATGCCTATTGCGATTTTATTTACCAAAAATATGTAGAAGAATATATGTGGGCCTAAACTGAGGAATAAATTCATTTTTTTTAATTTTTTTTGGGATATTTACTATAGCAAAAAGTAAAAAAAAAGTTTTTTTTCTCAAAATTGTCACTCTTTTTTTTTTTATAGCGCAAAAAATAAAAACTGCAGAGGTGATCAAATACCACCAAAAGATAGCTATATTTGTGGGAAAAAAGGACATCGATTTTGTTTGGGTACAATGTTGCACGGCCGCGTAATTGTCAGTTTGAGAGATGCAGTGCCGAATTGCAAAAAGTGCTCTGGTCAGGAAGGGGGTAAATCCTTGAAGTGGTTAAACAAACAATCTCTCTGAAAAATTTCCCTCCACTACTAATTTAGGAAATAAAGATGCATGCTACATGCTGAATGATGTATGATACCTAAACAGAAGTTATGTGTAGCAAATATTAGTTGTGCTATCCCAAGGAAATTTTATATATTGGGGTTAATTTACTAGAGCAGTGGATTATTACTTTGTAAAGCAATTGCTAGTATATTAGATCAAGTTGTATTCACTTTGAATACCCAATAATGTACAAGGGGAATGGAAAAATTAGATTTTTTTTCCTAGCACATGGTTAGTTACTTAAATGAGTATAGCTCTAGCTTAGTTACTAAAACTTACTAAAGACCATCACCACATGATTTGCCTTGCGTACACTCACTGGCGTACTTTTACTGTTTTTTTATTTTCTAATTAGTTAAAGTGCCTGTAGGTATGTGTGTGTGTGTGTGTGTGCGCACGTGTGTGTTTTATATGTAGCGTAGGTTGAGAATAACTCAGCAAAGAGGATTATTTGACTAAACCCTTTGTGCTAAATAGTGTGAATTAGCAAAAATCCACTTTTTGTTTAGACATGATTGGATATTTAAAGCAAATATAGATTTGCTTTATTCACTAACCTGCATTTTGCAATGGAAACATACACTTTGCTAAGTGAACAGCCTCTCCTCCTTTATGAAATGAGCACCAATCAGGGGCGTAACTAGAACCTTCAGGGCCAAGGTGCAAGAAACCCTTATGGGCCCCCCTGACCCCCCCCTTCCATCCAACCCCTGGGCTTCCAATTTTGGGAGGGTGCCCAATGATATCCTCCCAGAACTCTGCCTCCTGTATGCCCCCTGGGACGTGCATCCAGTGCAGTCACGGCAGCCCTTTACCATGTGATTAGCCGATCACAGGTAAACAGACTTGCTGTTATCGGCAGCCCTTTCCTCCCAAGCTGTGTCTGTGTAAGGAAAGGAGAGGCGTTAACTGCCAAGTATGTCAGTACATTGTTTACAATGGTTATCAGTTCTGCCTATCAGTGCTCATAAATGGCATCTATTAGTGTACATCGATGCTGCCTATCAGTGCCACCTATCAGTGCTCATCAATGCCACCTATTAGTGTCCATCAATGCTGCCTATCAGTGCCACATTTCAGTGTCACCTATCATTGCGCATCAATGCTGCCTATCAGTGCCCATCAATGCCACCTATCAGTGTTCATCAATGATGCCTATCAGTGCCACCTATCAGAGCTTATAAATGCCACCTATCAGTGCTTATTAATGCTGCCTATCAGTGCCACCTATCAGTGCACAATGCATATCAGTACTACCTATTAATGCCCATCATTGCTGCCTACCAGTGCCCATCAGTGCCACCTATCAGTGCTCATCAATGGTGCCTATCAGTGCTCTTCAATGCCCATCAGTGTAGCGCCGCCTATCCATGCCACAGTTCATTGCGTGTCAATGCCACATATCAGTGCCGCCTATCAGTGCCCATCAGTGCCTTCTATCAGTGCCACCTATCAGTGCATCCTATCAGTGCCCATCAGTGCCTATTATCAGCGTCTCCTAATAGGCAATGCCTATTAGTTCAGCCGATCAGTGCTCATCAATGCTGCCTACCATTGCCCAGTGCTGTCTATCAGTGCTCATCAATGCTGCCTATCATCGTCCATCAGTGCCACCTATCAGTGTTGCTTATTAGGGCTCAATGCCCATCAGTGCTGCCCATCAGTGCCCATCAATGCCACCTATCAGTGTTCATCAATGATGCCTAACAGTGCCACCTATCAGAGCTCAGTGTCTATCAGTGCCACCTATTAGTGCCTATCATTGCTGCCTACCAATGCCCCCTCTCAGTGCTCATCAATGTGCCTATCAGTGCCCCTCAGTGCCACCTATCAGTGCTCATAAATGGTGCCTATCAGTGCTCATCAATGCCCATCACTGTCGCGCCACCTATCCATGCCACAGACCATTGCGCGTCAATGCCGCATATTAGTGCCACCAATCAGTGACCATCAGTGCCTCCTAACAGTGCCACCTATCAGCGCCTCCTATCAGTGCCCATCAGTGCCTCTTATCAGCACTGCCTATCAGTGCAGCCGATCAGTGCTCATCAATGCTGCCTGCCTCCTCAGAACAGCTCTGAGTAGAGAGCGTTTCTCATACAGCCCAAAGCCGACAATCCCCCCCCCCTCCATCCTCCCTCCCTCCCTCCTTCCTCTCTTGCATGGGATGACGCTCTCCTGAATGTTTACCACAGGAAGTCAAGTGTTACATTAAGCTAACAAGCTCATACCTCCCACTGTACACATACATGAGAGCGGGGGGGGAAGGAGCAGATCGGCTGTGCCTGTGTCATTCCGTGCGAGAACTGTCGGCTCTGAGCTGTATGAGAGACACTCTCCGCTCAGAGTTGTGGGACTAGCAACCCCGCTGGGGCCCCCGACAGTGGTAGAATGACAGGGCCCATTTGCAATTGCGACTGCCGTGACCCTGATAATTCCGCCACTGACACCAATGTATTCCTATGTGCTGTTTAGACAATCTATGCCACAGTTGTTTCAGCTCCAACTGCCACTGAAGCACTTCGGGACATGAATTCTGAAAAGTCCAAGTTTATACATTCACCTGCCAAACATCTGACTCGCAAACTGTGTTTCTGCAGGAACTCTCGAAAGAAAGGGAATCACATTCCCACAGTAGCAACAAAGCTAAGCACATATAAAATGTTTTTTTGAACAAAAAGTTTAAATAAAATAAAAATAAAGTCTAACACAGTTTAGCATACAACTTATTTTTATTCCGACAAAGTTTGATCTGAATCTCGAATTCTGTTTTTAGAGGAGGTGGTCAGTTTGCAATTCTATAGAAGGTTTGGTTTCTATCCAACCATTTGTCTAAAGATTTAATTTGGCAGAAAGAGGAAAGCGGTACACTTTTTTTTCTTTTCAGTTTCTTTCTCTCATTACTATATGATTTCATGCGATTCTACGATAAACATGCAATAACAGAAATGAAATAAAATAACACAAAACTACAACAGGTGAGCTAATTACCGAGACACAGTAGTACTATTGAACATACTCTCTATTTCTCTAATATCTTCTTAATGCTAGTCCTCCACCCACACTTGAAGATATTAAACTGCTGCCAAATATGTGGTTTTAATTCTGCCTGTAACAGTATGACCCATTTTTATGTGAACTATTTTGAAAACTCTTCCCTATTAAATCAGAAAAGAGGGAGTAAAGAGAAGACCACTCAAGCAATGAGTCATGCTGACCACCCACTACAATTCGTGATGCTGTGATGCACATTAAATCGCTTCACTTTAGAGAAAAGTAATATCCTTTACAGTGCCTTATACTTCCGCAAGCTAAATGTCTTGTCCTAATTTTAACTTGTTTTGTTTTTTTTTTTTAAATGTTTGACAGAACATAAAGGAGCATATTATGTATATCTCACTCAGCAATTTTTAAGCTAGAATCAATGAGTACTTTATCTTTAGTTTGTAACTTGTATATATTTTTTGTATCAAATATCATACTTCATGACAGATTGCTATTTATAAACGTGTTTAAATTGTAATAGTGAACAGCACAGTACTAATTACCAATCAGATTTTTATTATATAATTACAATTGACTTTCAAAAGCACGTAGGTACTGCAGATGAGTACAAATTTTACATGAGACATTTTTTAACACCCCTTACCCCATTCATCAAAATTATTTTTAGCAATAATTATGAAAATAAACAACTGTACTGCTTACTTGATATAAGTCTTCTTTAGCAATTGATCTCCTGAATGCTGCAGGGCATGTATTTCAGCCCCGTGGAAGCAGTCGATTACTCCCTCAATCTTTCTTTGGCTAGCTTTTAATGATGATATTAGGGACATGGAGAGCCTTACTTCCTCTCTATATAAGGAAGAGAAAAAAAGTTTTGGAACATATGGTACCCCTGGTACAAAAAGTGCTCTTCTATGCACCAAGAATTGCTACACCCTTCAGATGTAAAGGCACTTCAAATGGAAGCAGGTCAGTTTTTCATCTAGGTCTGGCTTTACCAAACTAGGCCACGCCACTCCCCGTTTGTATTAGTGTTTCAGTAACCTAGCAATTAATGCCATTTGAACATTACATAAGACTCCTTGCTGCTTCTTACATAACAGCAACACAAGATGTTTCTCAGAGCCAGCAATCAAATTAAAGTGGCATTAAATTATATCCTTATTTAAAAAAAAGCATCCAATACACATCTACTACCCCTGTATAATCTATTTTTCATTAAAATGTTTCTTACTGAGCTTTTCTGCCTCCTTACAACATCCTCTGAACCTCTCCTTTTCCCACTCACCTCAATTTGTTTGGAACGAACAGTGCACATTAGTTGCAGATATACAGTCAGGTCCATAAATATTGGGACATTGACACAATTCTAATCTTTTTGGCTCTATACACCACCACAATGGATTTGAAATTAAACGAACAAGATGTGCTTTAACTGCAGACTTTCAGATTTAATTTGAGGGTATTTACATCCAAATCAGGTGAACGGTGTAGGAATTACAACAGTTTGTATATGTGCCTACCACTTTTTAAGGGACCAAAAGTAATGGGACAATTGGCTGCTCAGCTGTTCCATGGCCAGGTGTGTGTTATTCCCTCATTATCCCATTCACAAGGAGTAGACAAAAGGTCCAGAGTTAATTTCAAGTGTGCTATTTGCATTTGGAATCTGTTGCTGTCAACTCTCATTATGAGATCCAAAGAGTTGTCACTATCAGTGAAGCAAGCCATCATTAGGCTAAAAAAACAAAACAAACCCATCAGAGAGATAGCAAAAACATTAGGTGTGGCCAAATCAACTGTTTGGAACATCCTTAAAAAGAAAGAACGCACCGGTGAGCTCAGCAACACCAAAAGACCTGGAAGACCACGGAAAACAACTGTGGTGGATGACCAAAGAATTCTTTCCTTTGTGAAGAAAACACCCTTCACAACAGTTGGCCAGATCAAGAACACTCTCCAGGAGGTAGGTGTATGTGTGTCAAAGTCAACAATCAAGAGAAGACTTCAACAGAGTGAATACAGAGGGTTCACCACAAGATGTAAACCATTGGTGAGCCTCAAAAACAGGAAGGCCAGATTAGAGTTTGCCAAACAACATCTAAAAAAGCCTTCACAGTTCTGGAACAATATCCTATGGACAAATGAGACCAAGATCAACTTGTAACAGAGTGATGGGAAGAGAAGAGTATTGAGAAGGAAAGGAACTGCTCATGATCCAAAGAATGCCACCTCATCAGTGAAGCATGGTGGTGGTAGTGTCATGGCGTGGGCATATATGGCTGCCAATGGAACTGATTCTCTTGTATTTATTGATGATGTGACTGCTGACAAAAGCAGCAGGATGAATTCTGAAGTGTTTCAGGCAATATTATCTGCTCATATTCAGTCAAATGCTTCAGAACTCATTGGATGGTGCTTCACAGTGCAGATGGACAATGACCCGAAGCATACTGTGAAAGCAACCAAAGAGTTTTTTAAGGGAAAGAAGTGGAATGTTATGCAATGGCCAAGTCAATCACCTGACCTGAATCCAATTGAGCATACATTTCACTTGCTAGCGACAAAACTGAAGGGGAAATGCCCCAAGAACAAGCAGGAACTGAAGACAGTTGCAGTAGAGGCCTGGCAGAGCATCACCAGGGATGAAACCCAGTGTCTGGTGATGTCTATGCATTCCAGACTTCAGGCTGTAATTGACTGCAAAGGATTTGCAACCAAGTATTAAAAAGTGAAAGTTTGATTTATGATTGTTAATCTGTCCCATTACTTTTGGCCCCTAAAAAAGTGGGAGGCACATATACAAACTGTTGTAATTCCTACACCGTTCACCTGATTTGGATGTAAATACCCTCAAATTAAAGCTAAAAGTCTGCAGTTAAAGCACATCTTGTTCATTTTATTTCAAATCTATTGTAGTGGTGTATAGAGCCAAAAAGATTAGAATTGTGTAGATGTCCTTATATTTATGGACCTGACTGTATGCACTGCTCTATGTGAACTACAAATCCAACAGTATGCGGTCCCCTGTTTATCTCAGGAGTGAGAAAGACAAGGTGGCTACATTTCTACATACTGTGCAGTGGAACCATAGAGAAAGAACATAGTCCTCTAGCAGGAAGTTGGATTACAGAAGCAAAAAAAAAAAAAAAAAGAATTTGGAGATTTGGAGGAGGCTGAGATAGAATACCTTTTTGAATTCAAAACACATACTTGAATAGAATATTTTATAGAATCAGTTTATTGTCACTTAAACTCCTTGGCGGTATGATTATGTCAGATTTTTGAGTCTCAAAGCGGTACATTTTTTCGCATAGAAATCTGGAGTTTTATATTGTAGGCCTGTATTTCACTTATTTAACTCACTTAAGACAAGAGTCTAGTAGACATCCCGGGTATGATAAAGTTTGAAATAATGAAATCATTAATTATAATATATATGAAAACAAATTATAATATAATAAACTTCTATAAATAATTATCAAAAATAATAATAAAAAAAATATTCCATAATGTAATCTAGTCAAAAACACTGAAATTTGCTCAGTAGCAGAATTGTAGCTGTCGTCACTTTCAGTGTCTGATGATAAATTTCCCAAAAAATCAGTATCACTCAATTCTGCAAATGATTCTTATCTACTATCTGTGTTTTCTAGCTGATCAAAAACAGCTTTTGACGTAAAGGGAAGCTTTTTTACGCCATGCACGTTCTCAAGTTTCCAGGCAGAAAGAATGACATATATAATATAAAAGCACTAGGGACTAGCACCACTAGGGACAAAGGGGATGTGAAATGATTTGATACAGTAATGTAATCTTACAGATTACAGTGTACTGTATGCTTACTATGTGTTTCACTTTTTGAATTTCCCGCCAGGCTCTGGTGCCACGCGACACAACGCTCGCAGGGAACGGAGCCCGGCATACACAGGCATCGGGCGGAGGACATAGCCCGCAGACACAGTGGGGGGACATTGCTGGATCCAGGGGACAAGGTAAGTAACCCAGCCTTGGATCCATCAATGCAATCCCAAGTGTGGCTCGAGGTTACCGCTATTTGCAGTGAAAACTTACCCCGAGCCACACTCTGGAATAACGTCAAGGTTAAAGTCTTGCTTTGGAATATATAATACTATGTATTATGTAATTGGTGATGCAAGAAGCAGAGAGAGAAAAAGTTACATAGCACAGACTTCAGCAGTTACCCTCCTATTTCCTCCCTGCACATCCTGTATAGTGGATTGTGTCCATATTCTACAAAACTCAAAATAAGGTAATTCATTGAACTTTCTGACTTTACTAAACCCAGGACACTACATTTACTATATCTGGTCTCCCACAGTACACAGAACTTAGAAATGTAATTATTTTAATAAATATAAACTGCTAAATACCTTTTCTCATCAGCAGTATATAGCAGTCTTGCAACTTCTATCAGTGTCTGGTTAAAGCTTGTAGGAGGAGTTTTCATTCTACTCTGACTGACCTATGAGGCTGCATGACCGCTGACCCCCTGTCTGAATGGTGCTGATTGGCCCTGTGCTGATCACATGCACCCTCCCTAGAGAAAATAAACTCTCTAGCAATACACACCAAACTAAGCATGTGCAGAGTGACTCCAAAGGCTCTGTCTTATCAGGAGATGGTTAGGGGTCAGTGGAAGAAGGGGAGGATCAGAGAAGACAGGATCAAACATCCTTTTTACACAATGCAGAGGATTGACCCCTTAGGTTCCACAGTGAGTATAATAAGCACGCTTTACTGCATATACAGACTGATTTTACTGATGTGGGTTCAGTAACACTTTAAGCACAATGCTGTTTTTAACAGAGAGTATTAGTAGCCCACTGATATGGCAGTGTGACAGGATACCACTGGCAAAGAAAAGGCAAATATGTACGTGATTGCAGATTCCAGTGTCCATTTTAAGGAAGCCTGTAGCCCAGTGAGATACACTAATTTCCCAAAAACAGGCTAAATGGTGTGCCACTAGAAAGAAACCCTTTAAGCTGCCAAATGGACATCCATTATTGCAAGCTCCTCTGTTTCTCAGTGAGTTTCATTACTTTCCTTAGAAAGGGGTCAGTGGTGATTCCAGGCATACAAGGATGAGCTCTGTAAATAGAAAACACTGCCAGCATTTAGGTGATAGCCGGTGAAGAAAGGGATAGCGCTGTTTGATAGAGAAAGGTACTAAAACAGATTTTTTTTCTTTTTTAAAAAAAAAAAAAGGTTACACAACAGAAGAGGAAGGGTGCTGGTAGCTGCAAATAATTTTAGTCTTTCTGTATTTGAGGATCCTTGGCACAGTCACTAAATGTGAATTCCAGCCTTGTTGGTACTAATAGTATAAAGACCAGAAACCATCCTCTTACTGTATATTTATAATACAGTGAGATATGTTTAGGTGAAATTAATTAAAGGTGGATGCGACAAGTTTTATCTCAACTGTCAATTGGGCAACTGCCCATATGAACCAATCAGCTCCTTTTTTTATCAACCCCCTCCCCCTTTGTGTCAGATCTATGAATAATGAGTGTGATAAAAATGTATTCTGCTTCTCTAATTTTCTTTCTTCACTTCACGGTGGGTATAGAAAAGAATCACCCCTTTAAAATAATCAGATTCTGTTGCTTTGCATCTTGAAATGAAGACAAGCACAGCTTATGTTTTATTCAGCTGTATTTTCTCAGTGCAATTTATAGCATCCAAGTAAAAGATATAACACCAACATGTCAGAAAAAATAACTCCATCTTTGGACGCTGTGGGGACCGCACACAGAGCTATAGGGTGAGCCCAATGTGCCAGTTGTTGATTTCATAGAGCTGGATTGTCTATTGAATACAATTTTAATGTATACTATGCTGATGTTCTATTTATCTGTACAAATGTTACTATATTGTAACAACTATGTTGGTCTTTCTATTATTTTGTAGTTTACTACCACTAGTCCCCTGAAGAAGCTGGGGCATGGCGAAACATGTTGGGACACAATCCATCTATGTCGTTGTAAACCTTTTGTATTATAACACTATGTCTGTGCTACTATGTACTACATACAATGGACCAATGTTCTTAATCAACTGTGTTATTGAGTTGAGTTGGGAAAAAAAGGATCGCCCCCTCCTAAAAATTACTTGTAAACCCAATCAGGTGTAGCCTTTTTGACTTTCAACTTGATCAGCTGTGGTTATTTTGATTAGCTCAGCATGAAAAGAGCTTTCATAGAGCATTTCAGCCCCTAGTAGTGCAACTGAAGAAAACAATCAACTATGGGTGGCAGGGCACTGTCAAATTATCTCTGGGATAAAGTTGTGGACAGGCACAAGTCAGGAGATGGATATGAAAAAAATTAAAGGCTTTATCAATGCCTAGAAGCACTGTAAAGTCTATTATTAAGAAGTGGAAGGCATTTGGTACAACACAGACCTTCCCTGGATCAGGACATCACTCCAAACTGGATGAAAGAGCCAGGAGGAAACTGATCAGAGAGGCTACCAAGAGGCCTACAGCAACTCTGAAACAGTTGCAGGAATTTATGACAAAGAGTATTCATTGTGTGCATGTGACAACAATATCACACATTCTACACAACTGTGGCTTGTGTGGGAGGGTTGCAAGAAAAAAGCCACTCCTACAGAAAGGCCACATACAGTCATGAATGAGCTTTGCCAAAACTCACCTTAAAGATTCTGAGGCCACATGGAAAAATGTGTTATGGTCAGATGAGACTAAAATTGAAGTATTTGGCCTTAACACCAAGTGATATATCTGGCAGAAATCCAATACAGCTCACCATCCAAAAAACATTCCTACAGTATTATTATTATTATTATTATTACTATACAGAATTTATATAGCGCCAACAGTGTGCGCAGCGCTTTACAATATGAGGGCAGACAGTACAGTTAAAATACAATACAGGAGGAATCGGAGGGCCCTGCTCGTTAGAGCTTACAATCTAGAAGGGAGGGTAAAGCATGGAGTTGGTAATATCCTGTTATGGGGGTGTTTACCTGCAGCGGGGACTGGAGCACTTGTCAAGATAGAAGGGAAAATGGATGGGGCAAAATACCATCAAATTCTTGAGGTATTCTGCGGCCTGCCGCCCTCTGCCAGAAAGTTGTCAATGGGAAGAACGTTTACCTTCCAATATGACAATGACTCAAAGCACACAGCAAAAATGATCACACAGTGGTTGAAGGATAAAATGGTGAATGTCCTTCCATGGCCTAGTCAGAGCCCAGACTTAAAAACCATTGAAAATCTGTGGAAAGACTTGAAGACTGCAGTCCACAAACAGTCACCAATAAATTTAACTGAAATTGAGCAGCTCTGCAAAGAAGAGTAGCCAAATATTGCAAAGTCTAGATATGCAAAGTTATTAGCGACATATCCCAACAGACTAAAGGCTGTAATTAAAGCAAAAGGAGGTTCAACAAAATACTGATGCAAGGGGGTGATCCTTTTTCTAACTCAGTAACTCTGGTTTTGATTTTTTTTTTCTTGACATGTTGGTGTTATATCTTTCACAACATAAATTGAAAATACAGTGGGATAAAACATAAACAGTGTATGTCTTCATTTCAGGCTGAAAAGCAACAAAATGTGATTATATTAACCGCCTCAGGACCGCCCACCGTCAAATGACGGCGGAGCGGTCCTGCTCTCCCAGCGGGTGGACGTCATATGACGTCCACCCTTTAAGCCGGGATTGCGCGCCGCTTCACCGACAGGGGTGAACAGCCATTGGTTATGGCTGTTCACCACGTGATCGGCTGTGACAAAGTCACAGCTGATCACAAACGGCACGCCCGCCGTTCGCACGGCGCATGCGCGCGATCGGGAGCGCGCTGCGCGTGCGTGTCGGTGGCGGCGTGTTCCTGGGGAACACTGCCTGTCACCGACACTAGTATCAGACACTGTCACTGTCACAGACTGTCATCATAAAGAGCACCTGTCACCCATCACCCGTCAGTGACCGTGGCATGTCACCCGTCACTGACCACCGCCAGTCACCCGTCACCCATCACTGACCACCGCCAGTCACCCATCACCCATCACTGACCACCACCCGTCACCCATCAGTGACCACCGCCAGTCACCCGTCACCAATCAGTGATCACCGCCAGTCATCCATCAGTGACCACCGCCACTCACCCGTCACCCATCAGTGACCACCGCCAGTCACCCGTCACCCTTCAGTGACCACTGCCAGTCACCCGTCACCCATCAGTGACCACCACCAGTCACCTGTCACCCGTCACACATATGTGACCACCGCCACTCATCTGTCACGCATCTGTGACCACCGCCAGACACCAGGCACCCATCAGTGTGCACCGCCAGTCACCCATCAGTAACCACCACCACCACACACCCGGCATCCATCAGTT
>BLSH010203700.1:678074-708675 GCA_018402905.1 Glandirana rugosa
CTTCGTTAAATGAATTACGGTAGACGTAACGTCAGTAGAGCTCGGTATGACTTTTTATAACATCATAAAGGAACGTATTATTTCAAAAACACGAAACATGTACAGGTTTTTTATAGTCGATAATGTCATAGCTAAAGTCACTTCCTATTTTTACACACAATAAGGTATATAACTAGCAACTGATGTAATAACATGTCTAGTAAGATACCTCCACATCACAGTTCGGGGTCTCAGTGTTTAAGTAAAAAGAGGTGACGCTATAGATATGTAAAGTGGAGTTCGATGATAAGTTAGTAACTTCTCCGCCTTCACGTCTAAACATACTCACAAACACAGTAAGACAATCTATCAATCCTAAATAATAGGTATCATACATAATTCGAAAGATAGTAAATGTAGTAAATGTATGACATACGAAATACCGATAGTCGTCTCTATTCTATTGACTACGGATTATACCGGTAGTCACTGATAGTCAACCGATGGGTACTGGACTGACCTATGGGGACCCGGTTAGTCGGAGGTTCCTTATTGACCCGTCGACGTTACATAAAAGAACCGAGTAATGATGACAAGAGGGTTCCAGAATGACACAAACACTCATACAAATCTGCACTTCCGCCTCTTCAATGATTGAATAGTAGCTTGAGGTGAAATGTATAGATATCGCAGTGGAGAAAAATGAATTTGTGACTCTGGGGCTTGACACTACACCTCCATAGAATGATCTGTACAATAATGTAGTCAACGATCAATATATGGAATAACACACATTTTTATCCTTCACTGAAATCGATACTGTAATAGCTGATATTTTTTGGACATGTACAAAGCACAAAAACTTTATTATGCAAGGAAATACTACAATATTTTTCAGTATGGCTCGAGATGACTGCAATGCAGATGGCATTAAGTAAATTGCTTCTGCAAAACTATTTGTCTCTACTTAACAAGCTGCGACATGCTTGTTACATCTAGATTTTTAACAGAATAAAAGAACTAGTTCTCCCATTTTTACCTTGTTCTGTGAAAGGCGTGGATAACTTTATGTCATAAAATACTTTTTTTTAGATGCAACATAATTTATCAAATAAAGAACATGAATATATAAGCATACACCGACAAAATCCTCTACTGACTTGCAGTCACATACCTCACACAGAAAAGGCACTTATATGTGTACAGAAACACTAAGAACTAATGAGAAACAGGCTTATTATCACTATAAGAGACTATGCATACAAATAATAATAATTCAAAAATGCTTTTATAACTAGATTTTATTTTCTTGGCTTCTGCAGTAGAAAACTGGACCGAAAGGATTTCCTACCTTAGGACCAAAGCACTTTTTGCGATTTGGCACAGCGTTGCTTTAACTGACAATTGCACGGTCATGCGACATTGTACCCAAATAGAATTTGTCCTTTTTTTAACCACATATAGAGCTTTCTTTTGGTGGTATTTGGTCACCTCTGCATCACCGCTATAAACAAATAAAGAGTGACAATTTTGCAAAAAAAAAAAAACAATATTTCTTACGTTTTGCTAAAATACAATTCCAAAAAAAAAAATAAAAAAAAAACAAATGTAGTCATCGGTTTTGGCTGATTTATATTCTTCCTCATATTTTTGGTAAAAAAAAAAATCGCAATCGCCATTTATTGATTGGTTTGCACAAAAGTTGCAGCGTTTACAAACCATGTAAATTAATTTCTGGCGTTTTTACAATTTTTTTTTTTTACTAGTAATGGCGGTGAACTGCGATTTTTATCAGGACTGTGATATTGCGACTGTGAAATGTCGGACATTTTTGACACTTTTTTGGGATCAATGACATTTATACAGCGATCAGAAATTGAAATATCCACTGATTACTGTATAAATGTCATTGGCAGGGAAGGGGTTAACCTGCAGGAGGCAGTGAAGGGGTTAACTGTGTTCCCTGGGTGTGTTCTAACTGTATGGGGGCTGGCAGGGACACCAAACATATAACTGATCCCGAGTACAGGGATCAGTAGATCTCTTACATGCCGCCTGTCAGAACGGGGAACCACCGTGTTTACATCGGCGTTTCCCTGTTCTTGCTCTGTCACAGGGCATCGCAAGTCGCCAGTGGACATTGAGTCCACCTGACCCACGGCCCCACTCAGGGAGCGTGCGGCGGGCCTGAGCATGCGATGCCCGTGGTGCACACTCGTCCCCTAGCCGTCGTGCATTCAAGTGATGACTATAAGTGGCGATTCGCGGGACACAGCCACGATGTCTCCGCTTATAGTCGTACGGCGGTCGGGAAGTGGTTAACGCTAGTCATTTTCTATTAAACTGTTTTAGCTGCCCTTTGGGCTTTTGGGTATATGCAATCATTTACACCTGTGGTAGTCAACTTAGTAAATATAAGGGACCTCTAGTGTGGCCCCTAAACTGACCAGAGGGTCACACAATGGTTTAGTATTAAAAAATTAAGTTGCGATAAGTTGTAATAAAACACATTTTACTATACATCTCCACAATTCACAGTAATGCGTGCAATGCTGTGCATGCATTGTGGTGCCATTAATTCTGAATGGCACCCCAACGCACAACTACAGTACCAGACAATGCTCCCACACTGCAGAACATCACAACACACATGCCATGCATTATGCTGTGCTGTGTTAACCACTTCCCAGCCGCTATACAAATTTTTATGTCCTGGTCAGGAAGCAGTTATGCCAGGATCATGACCGCAGCTGCAGCCATAATCCTGGTATCATAATTTGCAATGGGTTTTCTTGTAAACGTGATCTGAGCAGCTCCACAGCGGTCTGGTTACTTTTACAGGCTCTCCCATTCCACTGGGGAACCCAGGACCACCACACATGGTCGGACCATTCCTCCTCTTCTTGTGTGACACACGATCCCGGAAGCAACATGGATTTTTTTCACTTCCGATTTCAGTTTGTTGTTTACTAGTATGTAAAGCAGTGATCATGAGATATCACCACGAATGTCAAGGTGAAAGCAATAGTTTTGGTGCCAGACCTCCTACTTAACACTAAACTGGCATCCTGTAAAAAATTTTTAAATGTCAGACAATTTAAAATTTAGTGTACTGTAGTTTGTCGCCACTATGCAGGCGTACGTAATTTTAAAGCATGACATGTTAGGTATCTATTTATTCAGCGCAACGTAATCTTTGAAATTTTACCAAATAAATTGGATACTATATTGTGTTTGTCTGCATGAAAATTCATTAAAGTATACTTTTTCCTGAAAATGTGTATTTGATAAACCACTGCTCAAATATTGCGTGACTTAAAAATTTGCAACAGCCCCCAATTTATTCTCCAGGCCTGTTGCATTCAGCAAATATACAATGTTTTGGGGTTACAAGTAATTTTCTAGCAAACACATTCAGATTTTTACATGTATGTGGGAAATGTCAGAATTGTCCCAGACAGCAATTCATTTAAAAAAGTTATGTGCTATTTTTAGTGCATTAAGATGCATTGTCAACCCATTCACAATGAATAGGCTTATCACAGCACATTTTCATGTGCTTTAACCTGCATGTAGTAATATACCACAAACATCTGAAGAGGCCCTTATTCACAGAGCAGTTTTTGTTTAAGAACCATCAATTGAATTCACATGAATTAAAAGGAAACTCGCTTTCACTGTGATCTTATTTTAAGTTAATCAGTACTCCATTTCCTGAAGGACAGCACAGGACTGACAAAATCTGTAAGGCCCTACACAGGCAGATGATACCCTGAACAGCCCATTTTATTTATTTTTTTTAAAGCTGTTAAGTATATGGCTAACTACCGTGGCATGTAGATTGCCTAAGCTTAACACTTTAAAATTGAATGGAAACCAGTCATTTGCCTTCCATGGCCTCTCCTAATCTAATCACTGAACTCTTATGGGAAGTTCCCCTGTCATCACAGTTATGCCTGGTACACACTACTAGGTTTTTTTGTTCAACCCAGCAGGTTGAAGGAAGAAGAACTGACAGCTCCAGTCAGAGCCCCTGTACTAATTATCCAATGTTAGTGCAGCGATCTCCCCCACTGAGCTGTTGTGTTCTGACAAGGGGACACCCCCCCCACCAGAGCACTCTGATCAGCGCTTTCCGCGATTGGCACAGAGTCGGCTGCTGGTTCTCCAGCAAGCTCATCCAACAGAAGCTGGCCGAATGGCTGGCTTATGACAGACCGAGTGCCTTACACAAGGAATGTCGGCTGTTTTTATTAAACAGACTGATGTTGCCTGACATTCATCCTGTGTGTAAAGGGCTTTAAGCTTAGCAGTGACAGCAGGGGAGGAAACACACTGAGCATGCATGGGGTTCTGAAATAGGATGCTAGAGGCAAATATATATCGGTTGTCCTGTCCTAAGAACTGGAAAGCATGACGCTCTAATGAATAATGGGAGCTTTTTGGCAGGCTTAATTGGGGGCACAAGTGACCTAGAGGTATGAAAGCTGCAATATGGAATTTTAAAGACTGCTATATTTATTAACTACTGGGGCATGTGGACTGCATAAGCGATTTTGTTACAACTTTGAACATAAATCTCATGGACACCAGGTTATAGTTATCTGTGTTTCATGGCCTCTCCAATATCCTAATATAATTACTGAATCTTTATGGGAGGTTCTGAAGTACAGAGTTCTACATCCTTCCTTTCTCAAACAACTAGAGGATGAACCACAGTTCATTCACAAACTCCAAAGCACAGTTCAACAATGGTATGCCAACATAGTCTGAAGCTGTTTTAAAGGCAAAGGGTAGTTCTTCCATCTTGATGAAGGCAGTAGGCCAGCTGCTGCAGAAGATGGAGAATAAAAGCAAGCGGGCCAGGGACTTTCAATGACCCGAGTGGCACAGAGAGATTGAAAGACAATGTTATAAATATGTCCAACAAAGCTGATTGCAGTTCTAAGCTCATCTCTGGTCAAAACGTGTTATTCATTTTATATGAGGCAGAAAAGGGCACATCTCTCAGGATTGCTGGCTGGGTCCTTTTGAAGAGATTTCTCCTCACTTCCTTTCAGGTTAGGAAATTATAGAAATTCTACTGACAAACACAGACAAAAACACAGTTTGCCAACAGTTGTCACTGGGACAGCGAGGTATATATTTTCAAACTAGGGCCACAGACAAAAAAAACATGCAATTGCTCCCCACTGTATAATAAACACACAAAATATGGGTGGAATTAGGTTTTAAAGCATTTGTTACCCTGACACTTTATATTTCTGATATGTGCCTGCTGTACTATGTACTTGTATGAGAAAGTATCCTGTTCTCTTTGTAGTGCTTCCTTTGTGTGAAATCCCTGGTGTTCCTACTAGTCCCCTTGCTTTCCTATTACAAACTGACCCCACTAAGGAGGAGAGCACATCGTTGTCAATTCTCTAGCAATGCTGGGAACTCAGTGTGCTATCCTCCAATGATCAGACGTGTCCTGCACACTGCACAGCCATTCACAAAGAAGCTCAGTCTGTCGCTGCTTCTCCTCTCCCAGCTATTATGCAGAACAGAAGGAATAGGATCACTACTAAAAAAGGGGAAAACATGTATTTATATTGTTTTTCTATAACTATACAAAAATGCTTTGCATTTCATTTCTTTATTATACTGAATGGGTTGTTTTACAAGGTGATTGTTTACAATCACTTTAAAGGCTAAGTTCACCTTTGTTCACCTTTTTTTTGAAAATTCCAGCTCCCATATATACCAGTATAGCATTCATGTACTTTTTTGCAAAAATATCAATGCTTTCTATAAAATATGCAGACACTTACCATACTGTCCTTCATCCATGTTTCCAGATGTATCTATTGCTTTTTCCTTACTTCCTGATCAGACTATAGGTCATGACACAGGAAGGAGTTTACCAGCTGGCCTCATTAACACACAGCCTGCATCATCCAGCCTCCTACCTACCGCCCACTCCCAGCTGCACATTTTTGTTAAATGAAATGCAAGCATTCAGTGATCATCCTTCTCACTAAATCAGTGTTTCTCAATTCCAGTCCTCAAGGCACACCAACAGGTCGTGTTTTCAGGATTTTTGTCAGATGAAACAGCTGTGGTAATTACTAAGACAGTGAAACAAAATAATGGGGAGCCTGAAAACACGACCAGTTGGTGTGCCTTGAGGACTGGAATTGAGAAACACTGCACTAAATACACAATATACAGGCCCCGTTCACATCTCTGCATAGCAGGAACTCACATTCCCACAATTTTTGTTTTAGCAAGGGGGAAGGCGTTTTGGCGCATTTTCATTCATCACACATAGGGCAGCCCATCCACCTGATTGGGCCGCTCTACACACAACAATTGCCCCAAAGAAGCTTCAGAACTTTTTTTTACAATGGAGCTTGGTGCGTTTTTTACTGCATTTTTTTTTATTTTTGGTACAGCGCATATCTGAAATGCAAGGAAACGCACAGATGTGAATGTTCTTGTGTTACCACACCAATTTCACTTTCAGGCCCCATTCACAAATAGCATAGTGGGAGCGAACGTTTTGTGTCTCGTTTTTCCTGTGACATGCATAGGGCAGCCCGTTGCTTTTAATGGGCTGTGCTATATATGGCTTATGGGACATTTTGCAATTTTGTGGGTTGGGTGTTTTTGCAGCATTTGCCACTCGTTTTTTCACATGGCAAAATGTGTGTTTGCTTCTGTGTTTTGTGTGCCGTCAACAATTAATGGCACTGAAAGTGCAACTAGTAATTTTAGGTGTATAGAGGTGGCCATACACTATACAATCTGATTGTACAATCACCTTTAGATGTACCAAATTTATATAAATCTAGCCAATCACTCTATATCCAATCAGGCAGGCCCTTGCACTACATAACTGATGGCAGATCTAAAGGAAATTGTACAAACAGATTTTATAGTGCATGACTACTTTTATACACCTAAAATTTCTAGTTGTGCTTTCAGTGTCATTAATTTGTAGTGGCAAACCAAACACAGAAGCAAACGCAAATTTTGCCATTAGAAAAAAACTAGTGACAAATGGTGCAAAACACACAGTAAAAAACATGTAACCCACAAAATGCCAAAATGTCCCATAAGCCACATAAAGCACAGCCCATTGAAATCAATGCTGCCCTATGCGTGTCACAGGAAAAAACAAACCACAAAACGTTCGCTCCCACTATACTAGATGTGAATGGGGCCTGAAAGTGAAATTGGTGTGTCAACACAAGAGCAATGAGGCTCCATTCACATCTGTGTGTTTCCTTGCATCTCAGAAATACGCGGCACCAAAAATTGCAGTAAAAAACGCTCCAAGCTCCACTCTAGAAAAAAGTTCTGAAGCTTCTTTGGGGTGATTGTTGCATGTAGGGCAGCTCATTCAGATGGATGGGGTGCCCTATGTGTGATGAGTGAAAATGCCCCAAAACACCTCCCCACCTCGCTAAAAAAAAAAAAAAAAACGCATGTGGGAATGCGAGTTCCTGCTATGTAGAGTTTTGAATGGGGCCTGACAGCTGAGTGTTTCTGTCCACACCCTTCTATGTACTTGTATAAAGATGCCCATACACTCCCATACACTATGCAATAGGATTGTATATTGTGGATTTAGTGAGAAGGGTAAACACTGATTGATTTCATCTCATTTAAAAAAGTGCAACTGGTAATGAGTGGTAGTTAGGGGGGTGAATGATGCAGGGTGTGTGCTAATGAGGTCAGCCGGTCAACTCCTTCCTGTGGCATGACCTCTAGTCTGATCAAGAAGTAAACAGAAGTAATAGATACGCTTGGAAACATGAATGTAGGACAGTAAGGTAAATGTCTGTAGATTTTATGGAAAGCTTTGATATTTTTGCAGAAAAAGTGCATGAATGCTATACTGGTACATAGGGGAACTGGAATTTAGAAAAAAAAAGTGAACAAAGGTGAACTTATCCTTTAATGCTGTTGGGTAAGTGATTAGATTATTTAGACTTGTTGCTGTGGGATATCTCTCTCTGCACAGCCTTACTGCACTTTCTTCTTCCTATTGAATAAATCAATATTGGACGAAGAGAAATATGAAAAATTCACTAAGGTACAACAATCAATCAAAATTCTCCTGGCATGACTCCAAGAAAGTCAGCTCTGGTTGTTACAGGTTGTTGTGCTTTGTGTACTATTTCTCCCTCTGCCTTATTCAGTACGCCTGTATGTCATGATTCATTGATGAACATGTACACAATTTCACTGCACATTCTTGTAATAATTTCCAAGGTTAGGTTGGAACCAGTAATGAATATCTTAAGAAACTTTCATTGTCTGTCACACAGAAAGCTATAGCAATCAGGTTTGTTTACCTAGAATAATTGTTTGCCTGGCACCATTCACCGAGGTTTCCCAACCCAATTTCAGTTTCTAAATCATACTACTGTGTCAAAGCTGCATACTCTGACTGGGGCATGCAAATAAGTGCAGCATCTGTGTCACTTTCCTCTCTCGTTCTTTTCAGAGATCTCCTTCAGCTTTAGCTATCCTCATTATGCAGCTTGGACAAGCAACACACTCATGGACAGCTAAGGTCACCCTCTTGCTCTCCTCAGCATCTGTATGCTTACAAACCTTACATGGTAAAGCTGGCCACAGCCTGTTTCACAAGCATCTCACATACATTAAATTAGATGATTTGTCAAGATATTCATTTTCCTTACTTTATTCATTCTGCTAATACAAGTGTTCTGCATTGTTTTACATTTGTGGTCATTTCACTGTTTAAAGTATATAAGGTCTTTATTTAGTAAGAAAAAGAGCTAGATATGTGTATGGAAGTCTAGCTCTTATGGCGAGAAATGATGGTTTATACACATGTCACAAATTTATGTTGCATATTTAACCTGCTGAACAACTTCAGGGAAAAGGGGACACATAGAAGTAATATAAAACATTCTATATCTCTCTATATAATGATGGTCTGGGAAGAAACATCTGCCATTTGTATACATGGGCCAATGTACAATGCACAAATAAATAAAGCATGCAATCAGAAATTATATTTTAACACTATGACTTCACTATACTATTAAAGGCGTTAGGCCACAATATTGCTATTATACTATTATATTATACTATTTGAGGCTGACTTAGATTTTTTTGGAATTTGTAAGTGCAACACATTCTGTTTTCCATTAAACTGCTATATACAAGAAGTGATAAACAAAACTACAAAGCAATTCAGTGGACAAATGAATCCTCCGTGCAGTGAAATTGTTATGTGTGCAAAATAGCCGATCTTGAATGTGCTTGAGATGTGTCTCAGAGGATTGGATGTCAAATGACATCTCTTCAGACATACATATTTTCCCATGTGAATAAACCAACTACAGGCGGTCCCCTAGTTACAAACATCCAACTTACAAATGACTCCTACTTACAAACAGAGGGAGACAACAGGAAGTGAGATGAAATCTCCCTCTAGGAAGGGAAATTCACTCCTGTAAGAGTTATTATGGGAAAAAGGTGTCTCCACTGAAGCTTTATCACAAAGGTTTGTTTCCACAACAACCCACAATTTTCAAAATCCAATTATCACAGGGACAGGAAGTGAGGTGAAATTTTCTGGACAGAAACATAGACAGCAAAACAAACATTAAAGGGGTGTTACCCCTTCCCTATGCTATCCAAAAAGCTAAAAAATTGTTTTTTTGGCTGAACCTACACTTAAAAAATGTACCTGTTCCCACTTACAAACAAATTCAACTTAAGAACAAACCTACAGTCCCTATCTTGTTTGTAACCTGGGGACCGCCTGTATTGTATTTTTGGAATATTCAAATATACCAACAGTATTTATGACAGCAACAACGTTTTTACATTACAGATTATACTAATGAACTTTGTTACATACAAAGATACATTTTCCACTACAGGGTCACACAAGTGGGGCAGACAATCTGGTGATGTCTACATTGCGGTTTTGTCTGAGAGTTTCAGTAGGCTGTTGGGAGCTACTAAGCCTTGTTTTAATAATAAGAGTAATAAAAACATGTTAATAAGACAGCACAAGTGATTACAGCCTATACATGTTTGACTTAGATTCCAAAGAGAATTAAGTGGGCAGCAGTTCAAGTGGATAAATATTATCAGTCCAACTGGTCCACAGTGCTTGGCACATACACAAGTACAGGTTGATGTATTTGTGTCTTAAGGGCACATATATAGTGTACGAGTAATACCTTTTTACAAATGATAAGGTATTTGGTGTTTTTTTACAGTATTCTAATGTGGTATATTAGTATACAGACAGCGCTCAAATTAAAAAACAATCAATAATTAGTGAGCAATTAAATTGCATTGATAAGAGATGAAATAAATACATGTGTGACTCCAACAAATGAGAAGAAAACAACTGTAAAGTCCAAGTTCAAAATGGTTAATCAAGATGACAGTCCCACATGCCGTGTTGAGAAGTGGAAATCACAGGATAGCCAGAGTGTCACCAACCAAGCTCATACTACGCTTACCCAAAGATATGTGACCCCCTTGATAAGGGTGGTCCACATGCACTTTGTTTACAACATCAAAGCCAGCCTCCCAGATCATGGAACTGTCCTGTTATACCTCCAGGTAACAAACACTTTGGAAAATATGGCTGCCAACTGCCTCTATAGCTGCTATGACTCGTATATGACTCAGGCTCCCAAATAGGATAGCATTCCGTTATGGATGGCATAAAACAAAAGAATACTCCATATAGTGCATTAACATTTATAAGATCAACTTAATGCAAAAGGGTTACACTCACATGGTTAGATCACAAATAAGCATGGAAACATCAGATAATCTACTTCCTCCAGAGACCAAAATGGGCAATGATCAATCTCGTACGCATGGTAGCGTGTGTGCGTAGCTCAGCCCTATGCGTTTCATCAAATATGATGTCATCAGGGGCCATGATGTTTCCATGCTTGTTTGTGATCTACCCATGTGAGTGTAACCATTTTGCATTAAAACGATCTTGAATAATGCACTATATGGAGTAGTGTTTTGTTTTATACCAACCATAATGGAATGCTATCCTATTTGGGAGCCTGAGTAATATACAAGACATTGTAGCTATAGAGGCAGTTGGCAATCATATTTCCTGAGGTGTTTGTTACCTGAAAGTGTAACAGGATGGTTCAATTTGACGTTGTAAACAAAATCCATGTGGACCATTCTTATTAAAGTGGTTGTCAACTCATGACAACCACTTTTTTTTTTTTCAAATCAATTTTTATTGAAATTTCGTGGTACAATAAACAAAGATGTAAGTCTCATGGATAACATTAGTCATATAGACGAAGAAGGACATTGTATAGGTATGCTCATGAGTATTCAACGAGAGAATAAAAGAATGGAATAGTAAAATAGAATAAACATTTCTTACAGAGGTTTATATTGTTGTTGTACTTAAGGTAACGTTATGTTAATCCATCGGTATGCGTGTGATCACTATATAGGTTTGCGTAGGTGGGATTGCATCTAAGATGGTGCTATCAGGGTGCGCGTGCCGTCAAGGGTAACAACTACAGGGACCGCTTCTGCCCCCTCGGACACCCCATTGGGAGCACATTTGTGTCCGAGGGTACAGGGGATCCCGTCGCCTGAACATGGCATCTTCCTGAAGTGGGTCAAGGTTAGGTATAGGATCATCAGTTCATAAGTGGGCTATCCAGGATCCATGCGTCCATGGGGCTTGGGGAGGTGTGAAGAACAACAACAATTGCTCATATAGTGAAATAGTGGTGGGAATGATGACAAATAGGTTAGGGCGGTGTTTAACAGTAACTGAGTGATGGGGGGGGGATAGGTGGTGAAAAGAGGTACGTAAGGCTGGGGATGTGTAAAATTAGAGGTGGTGAGTAAGGGAGGGGATAAGGGGGAAGCTCGGTGCAAGAATGTCCATGTTATTAGTTAGTTAGATATCCATTTTGGGCCATATTTCCCATTTTTTGTGGAATGCAGCTCCTGATGAGTTTTTGTAGGCTATGATGCGTTCACAGATGTAATTGTGATGTACTAAGTTTATTACTTCTGACATGACAACCACTTTAACCTACAGGTAAGCGTATAATAAGGCTTAACTGTAGGTTCCCTGCATATCTCCTAAACCTGCACGGTTTAGGAGATATTCAGTGTACTTCCATGTGCAGATGTCATCGCCACATGCGTAGTGAAGAAACAGCCTCTGTGTCATTCCTTCACTGACATTGTGCTGCGATTGGCGGCTCCATTGTGCATGCGCTGGAGTGACATCATGCGGTTCCGGCAAATCACAGACCCAGAGTCCACGGTCCCGGAAGGAAGTGGGGCGAAGATGGATGCTTCCTAATGTGGGGACAGTGCGGGCTTCCAATGCAGGTAAGTGTCACATAATAGGCTAGTATGTGATGCATACTAGCCTATTATGATTTTACATTGCAGGGTAATGCAGAGCAATGAAGAGGAAGTAAAACCCATCAGGGTTTACTTCCTCTTTAAGGGGGTCACATATGTTCGGATAAGCGCAGTATGAGCTTGGTTGGTGACACGTTGGCTATCCTGTGATTTCCACTTTTCAACATGACGTGTGGGACTGTTATCTTGAGTAACCATTTTGAATCCTTCTTACTGTGGACTGTTTTCTTCTCCTTATTTGGAGTCACACATTTATTTATTTCATCACTTATCAATGTGATTTAATTGGTCACTAATTATTGATTGTTTATTTAAGCGCTGCACTGTTTGTATATTGATTTTCTGTAATGTCGGGTATCATGGCATAGTGCATAGTAGCTATTTCACATTTAGCACCTTTAGCACAGATTTACTTTGTTAATTCTAATGCGGTATATTGACAAAGCTTTTGGGGCAGTCCAAAAGAATTCAGTAATCACTCATTAGAAATGGGTATGCATGGACTTCAGTTACCTGAAAAAGACTAGAACGCTTTCTTATCTAAAAATGATGTTTTTAAAGTGAAATGAAAATGGTTAAGGATGAATTTTAAAAGTTCAATATCTTGGCACTAGGTATAGTTATTAATCATTTAGCTTACAACACAATAAAAACTTGGTCTTCTGTCAGACTAAAATACTTATATGAAGTCAAAATGTTGTTATTAATACTTGTATAGTTTAAAGAAAGTGATATAAAATATTTATTAGTGAACTTGCACCCTTTCTGTTGCCCCCATGCATCTTAAAATTAAAATCTGCAAACTCTAACATAATGCAGTGAGGCAGAAAATGACATAGTGTGCCTTCCTTTAAAAAAAAAAACAAAAAAAAAACGTTCATTACAAATAATTGCTTGCTACACATTTTGAACATTTCTGTTTGTTGATTAATTTATTCAAGGTAGTTATATGCTATATATGTATATATATATATATATATATATATATATATATATATATTTGCAGGCTAGTTGGTGAGTGTGGTGGGAAACCTTTTGTTTGTTATATTCTGTATTTCTTCATTTCCCAGTACACAATAAAACAATGCGCTATTGGATCTACACAGGTTAGGAGGTTAGGATGTATATTAATTTAAATTTCTCACAAATACCTGGATGCTTGACGTGAATACAGGTTCTCTTCAAATAACTTCACTGAACTTATAATTTAGATACAATGTCTAAAGTTATCCCTAATAGTAAATCATATACTAAAGGAAGAATATGCAGTACTCAGGGTTAACTTTTTTCTTACATAAAAATGTAGCAGGGATAGGATATGCTCAAAAATGTAATTTAGATAGATCTGATACAGTTTAAATGTAACATGCAGGTAAATAGAAAATAAGCAAATATCCAATAACAAATGTAACAAAGAAAATAAATGGGATTATGATTTCTGAAAATTAGAATGCAAAGCTGGCTCATTTTATTATTACTTTTTATATAGTCACTGCAGACTGATACATATTTGAAAATGACTGTATTCATTTTTGAGTAATTAATCCATACCCTATATTCAACATTCCCTATTTATGTTAAGAATTACCTTTAAAGAGGAATGTCAGCCAAAAATAAAATCACTTTGTGAGGGTTCACGGTCACATTACTGCACCTTAAGCACTAAAATAAAGGTATTTATGGCACAATTGTTAAAGTAGTTTATAAACAAAGTGACCAAGCAGTGTTAAAATTGTCAAGGGACAGTCAGTTGTAGTTTTCTTGTCCATCTACCTTAAGTAAAATATAATGTATCTCCATGCCTCACAAATAATCGCTGTCTCTGACAGAGAATACTCTAACCCAGCATTTTTCTTTTATTATATTTTAAGCTGATAACTAAACATAAGATCCTGCATATCAGGTTACTAAAATGCTTGTGCAGACCCCCAGCATGGGGAAGCCAATAGCCATTATAGCACTATTTTGGAAATACCTGATAAGAACAAAATTGCTAAACACAGCTTTCCAGCTGTGCAGTGCAACTCCGGAAGTAAAGATGGTTTTAAGGAAATGCAGTCCTGCAAATTGACCTGTAAGGTTTTTATTGCTGACTGTAACCCCATTGGGTAGATCATCCCTTTCATCTTGTCCCTTTGAACCTTAGGATCAAAAAAATGTGTGTTATTGGTACAAACTCTTTTTGTTGTTTTTTGCTCTCTTTCTACACTGGAGAGATTTTTTATCACTTCCTGTTCCTATCACTCCGGAAGAAAGGGGGAATCTCTCCAACGAGGACTCAGACAGCAATAATAACATAATATGCGACCCTGTATTAACCATTAGGAAAAATAGACATCTAGGGTAGACAAGCATTATATAATTTCTCCCTAGGTATCATGTTTCTCTTTTAAAGCTTCTCTTAACTATAGTCAAAATTTTTGTAATTGCCTTTATCTGCTTTGACAAAAAATTTGTTTGGCAAGTGCCCAATGTTTTTAAGTATGGTTGGACATAACAGGGTGTTTCAAAAAAAAGTTTGCAATACATTTTTATATTTTTATTTACTCAATTAAAAAAGGTGTTGAAAACTAGCATTTTTCTGTGATCCTAATAAATGCTTTGCTTATATGGCTTATGTTTTTTTTACCTTAATGCATTCTCTGCAATAAAGTAAAAAAAAAACCTTCTGTGTGTAGTTTGACCCCCCCCCCCAGCCCACCTTACACTTACCTGAGCCAGATTTCGAATCAGCGCTGTGCACGAGAGCAGAGGCTCTCAAAGCACTCTCCCACCTCCTATTCTCAGAAACAGCAGTGGAAGCCATTAGCTCCTGCCAATCACAGCCAGTGAGTAGAGAGTGAGGGAGTGGAGCCGTGCTGTGTGTATCAATGGACATACACAACACTGCTTGGGATTGAGCCTGCATGAGTTCCCCCATAGCAAGCCGCTTGCTATGAGGGCACTCGTGGGGGAGAGGAGCCAGAAGTTCAGGTGAGTGACCCTAGAAGAGGAGGATTAGGGCTGCTCTTGCAAAACCATTGCACAGAGCAGGTAAGTAAAACAAGTTTGGAACAGGTCCATCCGATCTACCACCTCCTATACAATGTCTGGTGAGCCTCATGAACACAGTACTCAGCCTATGAAGACTCTGTAAACTTCCATATAGTCCATGCAAAAAAAGAGAAAGGCTTGTGCCATGGAAGGTGGCTAAAACATCCTTTTATTATTGCATGTGAACAACAGTCAAAAATGCCAAAGCGTTTCGGCCATCAGGCCTTAATCATGGCTAAGTAAAACAAGTTTGTTGTTTTAAAAAAATATAATTCAAACCTTTAATACTTTAATGCATTAGTAAATGTATTTTTTAAATGCAAGCAGTGTAAGTATCTGAATTTGATTTGATATCAGCCTCTTGCAGTCTGCTGTACAGTCTGTACAACAGAGCTCCGAGAATGGGAGGGAGCAGCAGAACAGGAAGCCAGTCAGATGTGTTACAGTGAGAAGAGCATGCTGATAGGAGGAGAGAGCAGAATGAAGGTGAGATAAGCTGATCAGTGTTCTGCTTCTCCCTTTGGCATCCAGTAACAATGTGGGGGTTAGGACCTGTAAGTGAAACTGAAACTGCAGTAGACAAAGATCAGGTTCCCTTCCCCTGCAAGAAAGGGCTGTGCTGTGGGACAAAGCTGTATAAGTATCAGGAGTGGAGAGAGAGATACAAATCATTCAGTAGGAAAAAATTACTCTCACATTTGTATTTAATCTTATCATTTAGCTGTTTGCCTGGAATTTAGCATTAGGAGTAAAGAGGGCACCATTGATTGGCTGTGGCAAGGATTGTTGCCCTTTTTCTGGCCCTGTTGACAGATATTCTACCCATCTTTATTTTACCTAAAAATGTGGACATCTTGGCTCAAGATGGGCTTTAAATTTACTCTGTATTTACCTCAACAAACGCTTTGTGGCACAAGTCTAGCGGTGAAAATAACCAAAAATGTCAGTATTGTCAGTCAGGGAAGAAATGAGGTGGTAGATTCTGATTAATATACAGGTTACCTAGCTCTTTTATATGGTGAAGACAAGCAGACCAACTCAGATGTAGTAACACTTCAATATCACAATCTATATAATTACCTATTCATATTGTTTAATGTGCTAATAGCTATGATGTCACAAAAAAACATAAATCTTGCATTTATTACTTTAAATCCATGGTAATATTTATCTGTGTGACTTTGTATTCCACTTGTCGTTCACTATTTAAAGTAATTACAGCTATTATAGTTGTGACATTATTATGATTTGTATGTTTTACTACTCTACTGATTTCTATAAGTAAAGATCACAGGGGGTAATGTTAAGCTTCTCACTCCCACAATGCATTTCCCTGTAGATTCTCCATAGTACTGAAAGTGAAAACTCCGTACTTTGCACACATTTACAGTAAATTACTTTTGAGTTTTCTTTCCAGCTCCACTAAAACCCCATTGAATTAATGCAATAAGATATGTATTTTAATATATTTTTCTTTCTACAGAGTAGCATGTAGTAAGTCATCAAATTCACTGCGGTATTCAATCTGGCCCTTACATTTTGATATTCAGTGGCAAGCATCATTGCCCTTGTGATTTATACCGATTATTACAAAGCATATGTGTTGAAATTCATTATGGGTGATGACATTCTGAGAACCGTATAGCTAAAATATCTTAATTGTTGCAGCGATGAAAAATATTACGGCTTGCAAGAATAAAAATCTTCATTTGAATATGTAAAAAAAATGACAAAATGTAATATGCTTTAAGGCTGGTACTTGAAATCACTGCCATATCAGCAAGTTTATTAAAGAATGTATGAAACCATTACATTGCTATATCATATAACACCAGGTACTGAGATGATTTAATAATAATTTGTCCAGAATTTAACAAGTGAATTTTTCAAACCTATAGTCATGGAAAGAAAGATTCCACAAGGAATTAGTAGCAAACTGTATGAATAATAGGCACCATTATACAGGGTGACAAAACAAGAAAAAGAGCTATATGTAAGTCCACTTTGCACTTAGTTACATAGTCATGTTGAAAAATGACACAAGGCCATCTAGTTCAAACAATAAAGCAATTCTTTCTTTGGCGGAGGGTGGATTTTTAATGAAACAGGGAGCAGCACAATGTCATTATTTTCTAAAAAGTCTGGGGCAGGGGCTAGAGCCTTCATGCTCTGGCCTCACAGGAATTTGGTGGGATGATGCTAATCTCCTGTAAGTATCATGACTTCCAGTATGACTTTCAGTATCAGGTAGATGCTTCAAGACCAGGGCCCAAAAGTTTGCTGAGAAACATTGGGGTTGATTTACTAAAACTGGGGAGTGCAAAATCTGGTGCAGCTCTGCACAGAAACCAATCAGCTTCCAGTTTTTTGGTCAGAGCTTAACTGAACAAGCTGAAGTTAGAAGCTGATTGGCTACCATGCACAGCTGCACCAGATTTTGCACTCTGCAGTTTTAGTAAACCAACCCCATAGTTACAGGGCTGGTAAATAACGAATTATTATTATTTCAGGTACTTATATAGTGCTGTCAGTTTATGCAGCACTTTACATATATATTGTACATTCACATCAGTCCCCTACCCTCAAGGAGCTTACAATCTAAGGTCCCTAACTCACATTCATACATATACTAGGGCCAATTTAGACGGGAGCCAATTAACCTACCAGCGTGTCTTTGGACTGTGGAAGGAAACTGGAGTACCTGGAGGAAACCCATGCAGGCACAAGGAGAACCGGCAACCCCTTCGCTGCTAGGCGAAAGTGCTATCCACTACACCACTGTGATAATTGGTTAGTAATTAACCAATACTGGTGTAGATAAGAAATGCTATAATAACCTCTATTACTAAATGGAGGCAATGTTTATAGTGAGGCAATGGACACTGAAGGTAGTGGCTCAAGCCATTGTTTTTCCCCAGTGTGGAAGGAAACTGGAGTACCTGGAGGAAACCCACACAGGCACAGGGAGAACATGTAAACTCCAGGTAGGTAGTGTCGTGGTTGGGATGCAAACCAGCGACCCCTTCGCTGCTAGGCAAAAGTGCTATCCACTACACCACTGTGCTAATTGGTTAGTAATTAACCAATACTGGTGTAGATAAGGAATGCTATCATAACCTCTATTACTAAATGGAGGCAATGTTTATAGCCATTGTTTTTCCCCAGTGTGGAAGGAAACTGGAGTACCTGGAGGAAACCCACACAGGCACAGGGAGAACATGTAAACTCCAGGTAGGTAGTGTCGTGGTTGGGATGCAAACCAGCGACCCCTTCGCTGCTAGGCAAAAGTGCTATCCACTACACCACTGTGCTAATTGGTTAGTAATTAACCAATACTGGTGTAGATAAGGAATGCTATCATAACCTCTATTACTAAATGGAGGCAATGTTTATAGCCATTGTTTTTCCCCAGTGTGGAAGGAAACTGGAGTACCTGGAGGAAACCCACACAGGCACAGGGAGAACATGTAAACTCCAGGTAGGTAGTGTCGTGGTTGGGATGCAAACCAGCGACCCCTTCGCTGCTAGGCAAAAGTGCTATCCACTACACCACTGTGCTAATTGGTTAGTAATTAACCAGTACTGGTGTAGATAAGGAATGCTATCATAACCTCTATTACTAAATGGAGGCAATGTTTATAACCATTGTTTTTCCCCAGGGTCTCTCTTTATTTAATTGCAGCCACAAACTGATGCCATACTTTGGCCTTACTTTTCTTTTAAAACCAATCAGTAAAATATCATTATAAACTTAAAGAGCTTGTAAAGCTCCATGCAGTATGTGTACCTATAGGTAAGCCTAGAATAAAGCCTACCTATAGGTACTGTAAATATCTCCTAAATGTGTGCCATTTAGGTGATATTTACTGTATACTGCATCAATTATGTCATCGGCGCATGAACTCTGAAGGTACAACTGCCCGTGCTGTTTCTTCAGGAGCAAGTGCCGTGACTGGCGGCTCCTGTGCACATGCACGGGAGTGACGTCATGTGGTTCTGGCCAGTCACACAGCCTGAGTCCGTGGCCCCAGAAGGAAGACCAAGGGAAGATGGATGCAGCCTGCAGCGGGCTTCATTTGAAGGTAAGTGTCATATAATGTGCTAGTGTGCGCTGCATACTAGCACATTATGCCTTTACTTTGCAGGGAAGGGGGGGAAACATTTTTTGGAAGAGTTTACTTCCTCCTTAACTTCTCATTTTCAATATATTTAAAACTGAAACTTTCATTGAAATAATACCTGGTGATCCTGCCATGATGGTATTTATACAGACCCTATTTTAGCTTAATAACTCTGGGGTTGATTTAGTAAAACTGGAAAGTGTCAAATAAATTTGGTGCAGCTGTGCATGGTACCCAATCAGCTTCTAACTTCAGCTTGTTCAATTAGGCCCCCTTCACACTAGGGTGCTTTACAGGAGCTATTTAGCTTAAAATAGCGCCTGTAAAGCGTCTCCCCATTAAACATAGTGTCATTTCACTCTGGGGTGGCTCGTGGTGGTGCACTTGTGGGAGAAAAATCTAACTCCTGCATGCATGATTTTTGGGTCAGTGAAGGAGCGGTGTATACATCGCTCCTCCACTGCCTTCTTGGAATGAATGGGCAGAGCTCCCGAAGTGGCTGCACACCGCTCCGGAGCCGCGGAGTGCCAGCACTTTTAACGCCATTTAACCCCTTGTGGGGGGTTAAAAGTGCCCTGTTGCCGCCCTAATAGCGATGCCATAGCGCTGCTATACAGCGGTAGATCGCCGCTAAATAAGCAGCCGTTTACCGCTGACGCTCGGGCGGTCACAGTGTGAAAGGGGCCTTAAGCTTTGACAAAAGAACCTGGAGGCTGAATGGTTTCTATGCAGAGCTTCACCAGATTTTGCACTCTCCGGTTTTACTAAATCAACCCCTCTCTGTCTCTTACTGTTTTTCAACTGGGCTCCTGTATTGTAACCTGTCAGAGGCTATCCCAATGCAGGCTATAATTGGCCATGCCAATGTACATTGCTCAGACATAGGCCACTGTTGTCAAGAAACTTGCCCTAAGCAATGTCATGCAGCTGTTGCTTAAGCACATGCATATAGGCAGGAAGTGACTGCAAAAAGGTTTCAGGAGATCCGCTGAGGTGACAAAATAGGAGGAACAGTATTTGATTTAAAAAAAGTCATGACAATTAATTCTGACATACACCATTTTGATAAACTAAATGTCAATCAGTTAGGGTTTACATCTACATTATCTTCATCTACCTTATTTAATGATATTAATATTATCATTATTATTATTATTATTATTAACCATTTCCTCCAAGAATAAAGTATTTTTATTTTATTTCACTGAAGTTGGGTTCATTTTATCGAGACTATTGAATTTTAAATGTGAATTTCAATGTACAGGAAAATCCCTTGGCATATAAAATTCAGAAATGTTAATATTTTAGGTACATTATAAAATTCCACTATGTTGCTTCAAAGTTAATGATATAAGGGAATATGCTGTAAGCCCAAACCACAATCTTTAATGAAAAACCTGTGCTAGCCCAACAGCAGTTAATTAATGTCATCAGTCAGGAATAAAATATCTCCTAAGTATACATTTTAACTGACCTCTGCTAGCAGAATTATTGACATATATATATATATATATATATATATATATATATATATATATATGGTCTTTTTGTAATACACATTTTGTTGTAGCTCTCATATCACAACACTCAAACACCAAAAATAGTAAATCGAGTAAGCATCATTTAAATATGTTTTACCTTAAGCAAAATTAGAAAAAAAACAAGGTTTTGGGTAGTGGAGGCAAATAACCTAGTCATATATTCCTGCAACAGCTAAATAGCGCTAAAAGGAAACATTATTCAAAGCCTTTAAATAAAGATTGGAGAAAGTAAGGCTGGCCATACTTTATACAATTGTCTTGTACAATCTTTCTTTAGATTTACCAAAACCATATAATATGAGGTCAAACCTAAACACTTTCAATTTGTATGCAATCAGGCAGGCCCTTGCACTACAAAGTTGAAGGTATAATGTATGGCCAGCTTTAGTCAAATCACCTCCAGGTCAACTAGATTTGGTCCAACTGAAAAGTTACTCCACCTGTCATTTCTTCTATCCCTATATATTCTATATAGACTCCAAGGGCTCCTTTACACTTGCTTCAAAACAGGGCTTCAGACAGGCTTCGTTAAAGCTCTCTTAACGCCAGTCAAAGCTCATGTTACTAAGTAAAATGGTTAGCTTACAGTCCTGTTTACACCTTGTGTTTGCTTTGCTTTGCTTTGGCTTTGCTTTAAAAATGATACCCCATGTTGTTTTAGTGGTGCTTCAAAGCGTCTTCAAAACCTCCATAGAACTCTATGGCAAAACTCGTTTGAAACTCACTTGAAGCACCTGTGGCTTTTGAGAGGCTTTAATTCAGCTTTAGCTTTGCTTTGTTTTGGAGAAATTGCAGGTGTGAGATATTAACAAACACACAGGGCATATGCCAAACTTCAACGAAACTTCAAAAGAGCATCACTGAAGCACCACTGAAGCTTCACCAAAGCCCCACCGAAGCCTCATCAAAGCACCACCGAAGCCTCATCGAAGCACCACCAAAGCATTAAAAACACATCATAAAAGCTTGTTGAAGCAGTAGGAGCTTTAATGTGCATTGAAGCCCTTAGGGCTCATTTACACTTGCTTTGGCTTCAACACACATTAACGGCTAGTTTACACTTGCTTCAAAACAAGGCTTTGGACAGGCTTTGTTAAAGCTCTCTGAATGCTAGTCAAAGCTCCTGTCACTAAATAAAATGGTTAGCTTACAGTCCTGTTTACCCCTTACATCAGAGTCCACAAAGCCCCCCTTACATCAGAGTCCACACTGTAAGGGGTGTTCTGGGAACCCTGATTTAAGGGGGACTCTGATGTAAGGGGGAATGCTGTGGACTCTGTGTAAAAGGGAACTGTGATGTAAGGGGATGTCTTCTCACCAAAGCCCCCCTTGCATCAGAGTCCACAGAGCACCCTTAAACCCTTTGTGCCAGAGCCTCCGGGCCCTTTAAGGGGTTGCTGATGCTAAGAGGTGGGACGGGGTTTATGATCATGTGACCACTGTGATTTACTGTCACATGATCGGAAAGCTCCTGATCGCAAGCAGTGAATGGAAGCTTTCCGTTAGCTGCCGGTAATTGCGCCAGGACCTAGTAGGGCACGTGCTCTCAGCACAGCTGTGTTTGCAGTGTGGTATGCAAATATGTGGCTGCTTGGCACCAAGGCTCACCCGACAAAAGGCCGAATATTTGCATACTGTAGGCATAAAGGGGTTAAATTCTTACTCTCCCCAAGATGAAGGCTCACGCATAGGCTGTCAGCAGCTTTCCTCTTCTGGCTTCAAACTTCCCACCCACACATACCCGGGGAGTGTGGGCAGGCACACACAGGAGGAGAGGGGCTGGAGGAGGAGCAGATGAGCTCTCTCCTCTGAACAGAGGGTCTGCACAGAGGGAGGAGGAGGAGGGAGAAACTGTCAGCACTGGCTCTGAGGCTGAGCTGTGTGTGAGAGAGACACTCAGCTTAGCCTTGCAGCCAGCAGGTAGTTCCGCCAGAGGAGACACAGGCATGGCTGCATAGCGGGAGGTGAGTGGCAGCCACAGTTTGTGTTAGCCCTGTCCAGACCATGGTAGCTGCTTACCTCCTGCCGTGTGGCCCAGTCATCAACAGGCCACGGGCCATGAGGTCCCGGCCCACCAAGCAAATTCCCGTCTGCCCTATGGCCAATCTGGGCCTGATAGTAACTAGAGTGTCTGAATTGCATCAGTAGCCTTTTGATTGCTCTTGCATGCTGCCTGGTATCGCTTAAAGCACATGCACAGTTTAACTTCTTCATATCCACGCTATAGCCAAACGGCTACAGCGCTGATCTACTTTGCCGGGAGGCCATCAATAGACGTTCTCCCGAGCATGTGGGCTCTCTGTGATCAAGGAGTCTATGAGACTTGGATGATCACAGATCGGAGTAAGGGACCGGTCCCAGCACCTTACCACGTGCTCAGCTGTCAGCCAATGATGGCTGATCATGTGATGTAAACAAAAGATCGGTGATCATTTTTTTCCCCTCGCGCTGATAGCGTGAGAGCAAAAAAAAAGCTGGCTTCTGTCAGAGGGATATCGGTCCCTCGCACAGAGAGCCGCAGATGGCTGTCTGTGCCCACCAGTGTCCCTTGCCAGTGCCACCTATTATTTCCCACCAGTGCCCACAGTGCCACCTACCAGTGCCCAGCAGTGCCACCTACCTTTGCCCAGCAGTGCCATCTATCAATGCCCACCAGTGCTGCTAATCAATGCCCATCAGTGCCTCATCATTAGTGCCACCAATCAGTGCTGCCTATCAGTGTCACTTACCAGTGCCTACCAGTGTCCATCAGTGACACCCATCAGTGCCGCCTATCAGTGCCACCTATCATTGCTCTTCTATGGTAGTATTAAGGTGGTAATGGCGCTGCTCACTTTTTTGATTTAATTGATAATGTCTGTGAGTAACTAATTTCCAGCGTGCTGGTGAGTTTTTAAAAACGTGAAAATATATGAAGATACCAAGAAAGGAAAATACTCTCATAAACCTACGATTAGAGTGAAGCTATGTAAGCAGGGACAAATATGTATCTAGGTGTGTAGGCTTATTGTGTCTGGTGTGTAAAAAATATTATATATATTCAGGTCTAAAATCAATAATGTGTACAAGTGCTGTTTTCGAATAAGTGTAAGCAAATGTTATTAAATAAATGGTTTTAACGTATATATATTTTTTTCCTGTGCAAACATAAAAATTATAAAAGCAAAACTGTGGCAACCAAAGGTGATCATTAAAGGGTACTTCGTGTTTGGTGAAATCAAAAGTATTAAATACAATAAAATATGTGAAATGAAAAAAAGTCCAGTTGATTTAGCAAAATGGTCTAAAAATTTCTCCAGAAAGTTCAGAAACAATAATAGAATCCTCCGTAAAATTCAGGATAAAACAACAGTGGCTTTCCAGATCTGATCTCCAACTAGATTTCATATGGTGCTCATTTAAAGTGACTTGTGCTATATTTCTCTCGGCTTTATATCAGGTGCTCCCCTCATGACCCTGGGTGCCTGCTTACCGGAAAAACGTTCCCCACTCAAGGGGTTCACGTTTTGGGAGATTTTGCACAGCTCCCCCTGTGTGCTCTGGGAATGGCGCTCCTCCCGGTCTGTGTGTTCCTGGTCTCCGGGCCTCCTTTATTTTTCTCCGTATCCCAAGATTCGCACCATAAAAATATAAAAATCTCGATCTTGTGCAATATTGTTATTTTATTAAATAAAAAGCTATCAATAAAAAGCAGCAACAACGGGATAAAAGCATAAAAACGGCTACAATTTCCATAAAAGGGAGACGCCGTGTCTCCTGCATTCTTCCTGGAAGTTCAAAAACCGGAAGTGACGTTTGTGATGACTAGACCACGCCCTACGCGTTTCGTCATTGGACGTCTACAGGGCCTCAGCCCAGTACACATTATTGATTTTAGACCTGAATATATATAATATTTTTTACACACCAGATACAATAAGCCTACACACCTAGATACATATTTGTCCCTGCTTACATAGCTTCACTCTAATCGTAGGTTTATGAGAGTATTTTCCTTTCTTGGTATTTTCATATATTTTCACGTTTTTAAAAACTCACCAGCACGCTGGAAATTAGTTACTCACAGACATTATCAATTAAATCAAAAAAGTGAGCAGCGCCATTACCACCTTAATACTACCATATTATTCTAACTACCCACCCCTGGGAAGTTCGGTGGAGGCAGCAGCTCTCAGAGTATATTCACATCCGTTTGCGCGGAACATATCTTTTTTCATTTATCATTGCTCTTCAATGCCACCTATCAGTGCCCATCAGTGCTGCCCATCAGTGCCAACCAGTACCAACCATCAGTGCCACCTCTTAGTGCCCATCAGTGCTGCCTCATCGGTGCCCATCAGTACCACCTATCAGTGCACATCAGTGCAGCCTAACAGTGCCCATCAGTGCAGCCTCATCAGCGCACATCAATGAAGGAGAAAAATTACCAGTTTTCAAAAATTTATAACAAACTATGAAACTGTTTTGTTTGTCTTTTTTCGTTTTGTTAGTAAAAATAAAAAACCCAGCAGTGATTAAATACCACCAAAAGAAAGCTCTATTTGTGGGAAAAAAATGATAAAAATTTCAGTCGGGTGCATGACCATGTACCATGACCGCTCAATTGTCATTCAAAGTGCAACAGCGCTGAAAGCTGAAAATTGGTCTGGGCAGGAAGGGGGTTTAAGTGCCAAATAAGCAAGCGGTTAATAAACAAAAATATATGAAAATAGCTGTCCCCACCTTAGTAATCTCAAAACATTTTTTTATAAAATGTATTGTGTCCGTCTGACAGAATAATTTAAGGCTTATCATAAATTATTTATTATTCACAGGACTCAAATTTAGCAAGTTTTCACAAACAGGTATAGCATTTTAACAGGCCTAAAGCCCAGTAATTCAGTAAGAGATAGATTTTCCAGGCATTTGAACCTACTGTACTTAATGTGTAATAGTCATATACATTAAGCTTACTGCCAAGGCTAACCTCTGATTAATCTGTCAACACACTGCTAATATTTGTTCAAATTTGGTTTTCCATTGACTCAGTGTTTATTCAATATCAATCTGAAACTACAGTCTTCTGTGACATGTTTGTGAATCTTTAATAAACCCCCCAATTCATGTTAATAGGGAGAATTCAAATTTAATTTTCAGTCTTTTCCATCCCTGTGTCCTTATCACTGATAGTGAACAAAAATGCTTTGTTGAAAAAAACTGCAATATTTATGTATAAGCAGATAAAAGTAAACCTGTCTATTCATGGAATTGTTTTTTTTTTAACACACATTATTTTATGGCCTATGATAAACTTGTAATATATTTTACTTCTCCAGCAGCCACCAAAATGCTTTCACAGTTATCTTTTTCATTAATGCGTTCGGCCTAGGATACATTCATAATAAACTCTGACAATGAAAGGCAGATAAAATGTGCTTATACTAAACTGGCAGCTGCCATATTTACTAATGTCAAATCGTGATAAACTATTCATAAAGAAAGACAGTTCACCTACTCTAGTACGAAATTAAGTGATATGATAAAAGCTTAATCAGAAGAAATGTTGATGTTTTCAGTACAGATTATTTTGTTTCAGCTCTAGACTACAAATGTTTTCCAGTACATAAAAGGCTTTCAGTCCTCACTTGTGAAAGTTTTCATTGAAAGAGGAATTCCAGTGTAAAAAGTCATTGTCCACATATTTATGTCTTAACTGAGGAAAATATGGTCTTAGGTCCATATTTTCTTTACCGGGTCCACAAAGCTTGACATTTTAGTGAACAGCTACTTAACCGCTTCAAAACTGCCCACCATAGATATACTGCCGCAGGATGGCTGCTCTGTGCCAGATCACATACCTAGTACGTGATCTGACACTTCTGGGTCTGGGGCACACATGCACTTCCAGCGACCCGCTCCCACTATGATCATGCACAGCGGGAGCTCAGAGGTGGGTACCATAGATTCAATGTCCGCCGGCACCTGCTGACTACACAGGCAGAATAAGGGTAGATATTGATCCTGTGTTTCTGCAAAGCAGGAACACAGATATTTGCCTTCCTTTAGTCAAATCACCTCCCTCCCAGTGAGCAAGTACAGGCTAGGCACACAATTAACTCTTTGATATATATATATATTTGCCTAAATTGATGAAGAAATTAGATTTTTTTTCATTTTTATATTGGGTATGTTTTATAGCAGCAAGTAAAAAATATTGTTTTTTTTTTTTTCAAAATTGTCAGTCTTTTTTTGTTTATAGCGCAAAAAAATAAAAAACGCAGAGGTGATCAAATACAGTGGAACCTTAGATTACGAGCATAATCTATTCCAGGAGAATGCTTGTAATCCAAAGCACTCATATATCAAAGCATGTTTCCCCATGGGAAACAATGAAAACTTAGTTAATTTGTTCCACAGTCACTGCTTGACTATGCAGTACTGTATATGGGCAAAGTTGCAGGGGAGCCTGGTGCATGCAATACCGCATGTGGCCAGGTTTTTGGGGGGGCTGGTGAGCCTCTAAGACATCAGGATCATTCAGCAATGCTTGGAAAGTGTTTACAAGGAATTCTGAGAATTTTGAGAATTGCCATCCGCCTCCGAGGCGTCACCTGGCCTATTACATGCAAAAAGGCTAAATTGTACTCATTATGCAAGACACCACTCGCAAACTGAGTCAGAATTAAAGAAAAAACTGCTTGCATTACAAAACGCTTGTTAACCGCGTTATTCACAATCCGAGGTTCCACTGTACCACCAAAAGAAAAAAGAGATGTGTTTTCTAAGCCTGTAGGGAAGAAATGGGCTGGGATGACAACGCTGCTCAGGATTTAAATACAATAAAGGCAACGGAATTTGCACTTTGCAAGTGATTTTTCTTATGTCAAAAACATCTGTTTGCTAAGAGCAGCCCAGGATGTCATATCTTGAAATGAAATTAAATTAGATGAAAATGGTGAGATGACATACTGGATCCACTAGTCCAGGGAACCAAGCAGTGCCAATTAAATAGACAATTCAAGGTCAGTAGGCTTTAATTACATTACTATATCTGAGGCCCTCTTCCTGAATCTCCTGCCTTTTACCTTAAGCAGACCATACACTGCTCAAATTTCATTTGATTCATGCTAGCTTGGCTGAAATCTAAGCAATGTATGGCTCTGCTCTGTTCAGTTTGACAAAAATTGATTGCTCAATCAACTATTATGAAAATAACCTGGCAAAAATTGTGGGCTGAATAGCACCTGCACAAAATTAAATGCAGGCACTGTTCAGGTATTTTGACTGCTGGTGGCACCAGCTATCAGAATACAGTAGAGGTTCATCCATCTACATCATTTGTGTGATTGACAAAATCTATATGTGTATGGCAGGCATTACGGATCACAAAATAATTGTCAGTAATAGCAAACTATCTCAATGTAACATCAGTTTTCAGCCCAAAGTACAAAACATGCCGTCATTGTCCAGCCTGCCCTAAAATTAAATTTGGACTTGACCACCCCATCCTCTGCACATCACAGAAGCTCACTTTATAACTTCCCTGACACATAAAGCTGTGGCCATGAATATGTTTTCATAAACATATTTTTAGGGGCATTACCACATACTGAAACTCTTCCCAGAGAACTGCCATCTTGCCCTTTTTTCAACTTTTGCACATTCATTATCGTGCCCATAAGTTAAAACAGAAGCAAGATCATTCACAGATGTCAACCCTTGTGCTGCTTCAGTCTCTTGTACTGTGACAGTCTGATGAAAGTTTATTAGACCCCACAAAAGGTAAGCATTCAGTAATTTCATGCAGCAAACTGGAAATGTTGCCCTTGTAAAGCATGCTGTGCATATTTTCACATTATAGCAAAAATGTTGCATTAGCTCTGGCGCTATATTTCAGCTTTTAAAAAGGAGCTCACTGTTATTAGATCACATTAATTGAATGGAGTGTGCTAAGAACATGCTAGAACATAAATGTCATGGTGTTTGGGATGGTTTTGTATCTTTCTTTATTTTAAATAAACTGTAACACCTAACAATCACATGCCTGGAAAAATGAATACATATGTCTACACATTCTGTTATCTGCTCTTGTAAATCAAAGGACATATTCTTGATAATAATTAGCACTATTTGATTGTGTACCGTGTGAATGAAAATGCGTGTTTTTAATTCCTAATATGCTTGTGTATTGTTTAATAGTTTAATAGTAGTTTAATAGTTTGGTTTCAAACTTTTTGGGTCTGCCAGATCCACTCTCCATTTGGTCATATCATAACAGTTACCCACATGGAAATGGTTTTGTACACTAAGGATTCAGAAAGCTATTTAAAATGAGGAGGAATTCTATTTGAAGCTGAACTAAAGGCAAACATTTAAATATGTAATCAAATGTGATATATAAGTATATAAGGCAACTGCCTTGCTTGCCACAACATTTACATTTCTATCCATTAAGTCCTGACATTTATGTAGGTCTGTCACACAGCACAAAAAGTAGGACTACACTTCTTTCTAAGCTGCTATTAAGGAATACACTGCTAAAACAACTCTACCCTCAGCATGTGACTGAACAGTAAAGGAGTAGCAGCAGACTGTTTAGGTCATCTCCTTTCTCACTCTTCTACAACCAGCTTGTACGATCATCTGACCGTTAGTATGCGCGATTACAACAGCCGACGTACAACGGTTGTACAACAGAAGTTGGATGAGCAGACTAGAAAACGTTGGTTGTACAACAAGCGGTTGTACAAATGTTGTACCGTGTGTACAGAGAAGTTGGTCCAACAAAGTTGTACATGCAAAACCGGCATGCTCAGAAGTCAGGAACGCCCAGAAGTGTCCGTTCTGGGAAACCTACATTCCTAATTCTCAAATCACATGCACCTAAACTTCCTCATTATACGCTCGTTAGGCTTGGTTGTACAATCAATAAATGCAATAATCCCTGCGCGAGGACTAAAGGTGAAATCTAGACTGCCGCCTTCCGAAAACTTCCTATTGAAGGAAGCAAAAATGAAATGGAGTAAACGGATATGGCGCTGTCTATTGAATAAATAATGAAATATAATGTGAATTACTAGTATAAGGTGCTTTAACCACTTGCCGACCGCCGATCGGAGATTGACGGCGGCAAAGTGGCTCTGTAACGCAAAACGCCGTCATACGACGGCGGCTGTGTTACAGAGATACTGTGAGCGCGCGCGCGCCGCCGGAGGCGCGCACGCGCGCTCACTGTGTTCGGGGGGGGCCAGGGAGCGGGTGCGGCGGCTTCGATTGCCGCCGGCCACCCGCGATGCCCCCCCCGGAGCGAATGAGCGGAGGTCCGTGTATGTAAACACGGACCTCCGCTCTGTGTGAGGGGGAAGGGAAGTGATCACAGCCTTCTCGTACATGAAGGCTGTGACCACTTCCTTTCCCCAGCTAGGCAAGTCCCCCTACAGTAAGAACACGCCCAGGGAACACAGTTAACCCTTAGAGCGCCCCCTGCAGGTTAACCCCTTCACTGCCAATGGCATTTACACAGTAATC
>BLSH010203700.1:710056-720808 GCA_018402905.1 Glandirana rugosa
TTTGTCTTAGGAGGTGACTATGGGAATTAGGAATAACTCAGATAACGTCAGCCATGTTCACCTATATGTCAAAGTTATACATATTCCGTCCATAAAAGGTTATTTTTTGAGATACGTCATTGCACGACAAATTCACAAGAAGCTTTTGGATTACACCGAACACCTTTAGTGAGCACGAGTGGGGGCTACACGGGAGTGAATGGTTTAGGAAGTGTGGGGAGACCCCAGAGAGCGCACACCATTTACCCCAGAAACCTTAAAGGCCCCACGTCGAGGAGGAAATGTGAGCGTCAACTCAACGCAAGGAGGATACAAGCAAAGGTCGAAGTTAGTACCATTCATCTACAATAAAGGTTGAAGGAGGTCAGTACTAAGTGTTCTTGTGGATAATCGTCGAAATCACATTAGGTTTTCGAAGAACACTTAAACAGCACGTTACTGCATAGAGTTTTTTATTGGAAAATACCTGCCTTATACATATTGAAACTGTATATCCACTTGTACCGACTGCAATAGACTCAATAAGGATTAAGGGTATCAGTGGAGGATTCTGTTTTTTTCTTTGGAATCATATTGCTACGAAAGGATCGTGTAGTTTTAGAAAAATATATAGGAGACTGTATATCCACTTGGTACCCACCAGGGGAATTTCACAGAATTTATAGACTTTTTATGAACATTCATGGCACTTGTGTGATATTATCTGAAAGTTCAACGTTGTTTTATACTATATAGGACATTTTAAAAATCCGGTTTACACGTGTGACTTTACATCCACTTTATTGCTTTATTCATCATTTATCAAATGTTTTTCATATTTTCTCACTTTTTAAAGAAAACACCTTTTATTTCACACTTGATGTTTAATATTATCTTTTAAGACCCACCTTGGACTTGTTATCCACTTGACAGCACTTTTTAGTATTTTACCTATATATGAGATATATGCGGATATTTTTTCAATTTTTTACATTTGCACTTTAAAGCACCTTATACTAGTAATTCACATTATATTTCATTATTTATTCAATAGACAGCGCCATATCCGTTTACTCCATTTCTTGGTTGTACAATCGCTTAGTGCATGTCAGTACGCGAGACACAACAGCCAACATCCAACTTGGTCCAAAGTTGGACGTTCGGTTGTACAACCATTGCACCCATGTGTACGGGGCTTAAGAATGGAATGCCATTAAAGTTCATGTGCGTGTAAAGGCAGGCATCCCAATACTTTCGGTAGTATAGTGTATATTTTTTTCCTCCTTTGTTAACCACCTCCAGACCAGTGATGTACCTGTACATCACTGAACTTCAAGTGGTTATATCAGTACCATTTTTTAGAGCCGGTGGGCGGCCCTTTTGTAAAAGCAATACTAGCAGCTAACTAGCTGCTGGATTGCTTTTTCAAGCAGTGGGAGGGGATGTCCTCCCCCCATGCTGCTTACCATGCTTTTCCCGGGCTCTCCTGTTCCACCGGGAGACCCCAGCGACCAGCCGGCATTTTCACCGGCTTATTGGAGAACCAAACAAAGCCCATAATAAGCTGTGGTAACCTGGAAGCGATGACCTGACATCACTTTCAGTTTACCCGAATGTCAACTGTGCCATTTTTTTTAAATCAAAAGCATTTGAAAACACTGATCTTGGCATTTTGAATGCTTTTAAGGGCAGGGGGGATTTATAGACCCCAGATCGCTGCATAAAGAGTTCTTATCACATGCCTATTGCTGTCACAAGAATGTTTACATTCATTGTGACAGCAAAAAAGTGATTAAAACAAAAATTAAAGCAACAGTGTAAAAATAAAAAAATCAAATAAATGAATAATTAAAAAAAAAAGTGCCCCTGTCCTCCGTGCTCTCGCACAAAGGCAAATGCATGTGTCGGTCATACACAAAAAGCGATCACCACACACATGTGAGGTATCACTGCGAACATCAATTCATGGGCAGTAATTCAGGCACTAGATCTCCTCTGTAAATTTAAAGTGGTAAACCTGTAAAGGCTTTTAAAGTGTCACCCATGGATTTAAATGTAAGCCATTTGTCACCATTGCACGGGTGTGCGCAATTTAAAAAGTGACATGTTTCGTATCTATTTATATATCATATTTTATATTTTACAAAACATTGGGTTATGTATTGTGATTTTTTTTAAAATTCAAAAAATTTTATTTTTTCCTAAAAAATTGTGTTTGAAAAAATGCTGCGCAAATATTGTCTGTGAGATAAAATAATGCATAACACACCAATTATTTCTCTAGGTCCTCAGCCTTTAAAAATGTATACTGTTTGAAGGGGTTCTAAGTAATTTTCTAATTTTAATTTGAGATTCATTTTAATTTATCCACATCTTGGACACTTTAAACATATTAGGGTTGGTTTACTAAAGGCAAATAAACTGTGCATTCTGCAAATGCAGGTGTACTCTACAAAGTGCAGTTGCTCCAGAGTTTAGTAAATGAAGATCTGCTGAATTCCATTATCCAATTATGCTAATAAAAGAAATGCTGTTTTTTATTTTTCTTGAATGTGATTGGGTATCCTTTGCAAAGTGAAGCTTTGGGGCAACTGCACTTTGAAGAGTTGCCTTTAGTAAATCTAGCCCATTGCTTAGCTAAGATATTTAAAAATAATTATAAGGTAAGGTCTCCTTTACATGCATGAATAGACATGGACAGGCACAGAGAGTGGCAAGAATCAGAGTACCCTTGCAGCTGGACTGACAGGTGATGGATGGTTGCATATAGCTATAGCTGTCCATATATATTTACATGTATCTGCAGAGCGGTTACCTACATTGAAGGAGAGATGTCTGCTCTGGATGTGCACAGATGCATCAAGGGATGGATGACTACAGATAACTGCTTGATGTGCAATGATGCATGGACCACTGTGACTCCTGTCAGCCTAGCATTGCTTTGTACAAGCTGAGTGGCCACAGATATCCACAACCACCTGTCAACCCAGCTGCAGGAATCCACTGATTCTTGCTAGAGTCCATGTCTATCGGTCTATGTGAAGGAGCCCTAATAAATGAAACAGTTTACGCTCATTATAGACCTAGAACAGGCATACAGCAAAAGAAAGTCTAAAAAAAAATAGATTTCTTTATCTTTGTCTTGTTCCAGGTCAGTAACTTAGAAAACATTTACTCCAAAGCAACTGCATGGCAGACAGGCAACTATTAATTTTAGAAGGACATCAGCAATGGCAACCTACACATTTTCTTGTGACAGGTTTCTTTTTTTAAGGAATCAGGTAACCCTCCCGGGAGATCTTTACAGAGAAGACTGAATCAGTTGCAGATCTTTCCAACAACAAAGTTCTCGGAAATGTTCTTGCTTGCTTTTAAATACAGTTAAAACACATCTGGACAACAAAGGTATTTCTAGAAATGTTTCCTTTTCTTTTACCCCCTGTTCTAACTTGACTAGTGTCATCTCTGCTTCTGTGGGCTGATCTGCCCTATAATGAATACCTCATGCAGTGTTTCACTTTATTCTAGCTGCCAGCTTTCAGTCAGTTGCCCAGCTCCTCTTTCACACACAAACACTCTTGTTGAGTAATTATCTCTCTTTTTTCTGAAGATGTCATGGCTGTTAATGTGTTTGCTGTCACAGCGAGACCTCTATAGTACTAAAAGCTACACCACTAGTTGTCTCTCCAGTTTGCATGCTACCTTACTCCAAAGATAGTTGAGGATTTCCTAGGAAGGCTTGCAAGGGTCAAAAATGTCCTGACTGTAGCCGTACAAAACTGCAGTTTTGGCATTCTGCATAGAATAACTGAGGTCCCAGAATGCCAATATAAAACAAGTTTAAGGTTGAACTCCAGGCTAAAAAGTGTTGTCTAAACATAAGAGACATTTGTACTCTTACTTGAATCATGGTGTCCTTGCTGACCTTCTTCCAAATCTGTGCAGTAATCCCATATGAAACAACACCTGCACTTTGTCTATGTGCATGAGTTTCCAGTGTTAGGCTTTAATTCCTCTTTAACTTCTATATATATATATATATATACACACATAACATACAGTTGCTAAGAGAGAGTAATACACTGCTTGCTGATTTAAAGTCAGTGCTGAAATGAAAGCATTATGTCCCCTATTTGCATCACTGGCTAGGTTCTATTCAACCTTCATCAAGCAGAGGGTAATACATTTAATGGCTAACTGCAGTGGAAATCATAGAAAGATTTCAAAGACACAAAGCACCTTCATCTAACTAATAACTGGCTAATGAGGGGACCTTATGCCTTGCAAGCCTAGTATAATTTCCACTGCTATTACGACTAAAGGCTTTACCCTCGGTTACTTCTGTTATTTTGACACAACTTTTATTTCCAGATTTATGTCATAGCTAACATAGAACGGCACTTGTTCTATGGTGCTCTCTTGTGTAAGAAAATTAGATTAAAAGAGAGCACTTATTTTACAAAGCGCCATCATACTTATTCATGCATCCATAGTGATGCTACCCATATTGTATTTTAATCTTCATTAACTTTTTGTAAACAATTTTGGCAGGTGTGTCCATTCAGAAGTGATATTTACATTTTTGAAAGAGGTTAAAAAGTTAAATGGTCAAATAAGTAATACTGTATGTATATGGGGTCCACGTCTGTATTCAATTATTAACCTATGCTATTCCTATAAATCTGAATGACCCCGAAGCTAGAAAATGTACCTTTTCCTCTCTTTTATTTTCTTGAATTCTGTGACATGTTTTCACGATGGCCTATGAATATGCACTGCGGTATCACCCATTTTAACCAGTTCAGGACCGCGCTATAGCCGAAAGACGGCTACAACGCGGCTCTGAAATGCCCGCAGGACGTCCATGGACGTCCTGCCTCGTGCGCGCTCCCCGCGCGCACTCGCGGCCACCACACGCTGCGTGGGCGTGCCCACGGGTCGGGCGGACTCGATGTCTGCCCGAGACCCGCCGATCACCTGTAGCAGGCTCAGAACGGGGAACCGCCGATGTAAACACGGCGGTTCTCCGTTCTGTGAATGGGACATAGCAGATCTACTGATCCCTGTCACTGGGATCAGTTAGATCTGTTATGTCCCGACCAGCCCCGCCCCCCCCACAGTTAAAACACACCCAGGGAACATTGTTAACCCCTTCACTGCCCCCTGCAGGTTAACCCCTTCACTGCCAATGACATTTATACAGTAATCAGTGGACATTTAAAATTCTGATCGCTGTATAAATGTCATTGGTCTCAAAAATGTGTCAAAAATGTCCGACATGTCCGCTGCAATATCGCATTACCGATAAAAATCACAGATCACCGCCATTACTAGTAAAAAAAAAAAAAAATTGTAAAAACGCCATAAATCAATTCCCGTAGTTTGTAGACATGATAACTTTTGCGTAAACCAATCAAAATACGCCGATTGCGATTTTTTTTTTTTACCAAAAATATGTATTAGAAGATATATCGGCCAAAACTGATGAATAATTTTCTTTTTTATATTTTTTTGGGATATTTAATATAGCAAAAAAGTATAAAATATTGTTCTTTTTTCAAAATCATTGCTCTTTGTTTATTTATAGCGCAAAAAATAAAAACCGCAGAGGTGATCAAATACCACCAAAAGAAAGTTCTATTTGTGGGAAAAAAATGGTAAAAATTTTGTTTGGGTATAACGTCGCACGACCGCGCAATTGTCATTCAAAATGCGACAGCGCTGAAAGCCGAAAATTGGTCTGGGCAGGAGGGGGGTTTAAGTGCCCAGTAAGGAAGTGGTTAAAAAGCCTGCCTTCTGAAGAGTTTCAGGAGGCAGAATCAGTATAGGGTTCACTGCTTGCAAACAATAAGATATCATGGGAGAAATTGAAAGTAAACAATTGAGAAGTTGCAAAGCATGCAGGGAATCCAGGAAGTTGTGTAAAGAGATGGCCGAAGACAGGCAGCAATCACAACATGAAAGGAGATTTTTCAAGTAAACATACAGTATCTCACAAAAGTGAGTAAACCCATCACAGTTTTGTAAATATTTTTTTATATCTTTTCATGTGACAACACTGAAGAAATGACACTTTGCTACAATGTAAAGTAGTGCGTGTACAGCTTGTATAACAGTGTAAATTTGCTGTCCCCTCAAAATAACTCAGCCATTAATATCTGAATCACTGGCAACAAAAGTGAGTACATCCCTAAGTGAAAATGTCCAAATTGGGAAAAATAAGCCATTTTTTCCTCCCCGGTGTCATGTGACTGATTAGTGTTACACGGTCTCAGATGTGAATGGGGAGCAATTTGTGTTAAATTTGGTGTTATCGCTCTCACTCTCTCATACTGGTCACTGGAAGTTCAACATGGTAGAGAACTTTCTGAGCATCTGAAAAAAGGAATTGTTACTCTACTTAAAGATGGTCTAGGCTATAAGAAGATTGCCAAGACCCTGAAACTGAGCTGCAGCACGGTGGCCAAGACCATACAGCGGTTTAACAGGACAGGTTCCACTCAGAACAGGTTGACCAAAGAGGTTGAGTGCACGTGCTCAGCGTCATATCCAGAGGTTGTCTTTGGGAAATAGACATATGAGTGCTGCCAGTATTGCTTCAGAGGTTGAAGAGGTGGGGGTCAGCCTGTCAGTGCTCAGACCATATACCGCACACTGCATCAAATCTGTCTGCATGGCTGTCCTCCCACAACAAAGCCTCTTCTAAAGATGATGCACAAGAAAGCCCGCAAACAGTTTGCTGAAGACAAGCAGACCGAGGACATGGATTACTAGAATTGTGTCCTGTGGTCTGATAAGACCAAGATAAGCTTATTTGGTTCAGATGGTATCAAACGTGTGTGGCAACAACCAGGTGAGGAGTGCAAAAACAAGTGTGTCTTCCCTACAAACAAGCATGGTGGTGAGAGTGTCATGGTCTGGGGCTGCATGAGTGCTGCCGGTACTTAATTGAAGGAACCATGAATGCCAACATGTACTTTGACATACTAAAGCAGAGCATGATCCCCTCCCTTCGGAGACTGGGCCGCAGGGCACTATTCCAACACGATAATGACCCCAAATACACCTCCAAGATGACCACTGCCTTGCTAAAAAAGCTGAGGGTAAAGCTGATGGACTGGACAAGCATGTCTCCAGACCTAAACCCTATTGAGCATCTGTGGGCATCCTCAAATGGAAGGTGATGGAGAGGAAGATCTTTAACATCCACCAGCTCTGTAATGTCATCATGGAAGAGTAGCAGAGGACTCCAGTGGCAACCTGTGAAGCTCTGGTGAACTCCATGCCCAAGAGGGTTAAGATAGTACTGGAAAATAATGGTGGCCACACAAAATATTGACACTTTAGGCCCAATTTGGACATTTTAATTTAGGGGTGTACTCACTTTTGTTGCCAGCGGTTTAGACATTAATGGCTGCGTGTTGAGTTATTTTGAGGGGACAGCAAATTTACACTGTTATACAAGCTGTACACTCACTACTTTACATTGTAGCAAAGTGTCATTTCTTCAGTGTTGTCACATGAAAAGATATAATAAAATATTTACAAAAATGTGAGGGGTGTACTCACTTTTGTGAGATACTGCATATTAGATTTTCAAAATAACTTTTGTTTATAAATTTTACAATACTGTCATAATGTAAAATGAAATGATATACAGTGATTATAGAACTTCTCATTAAATAAAAACAAAGCACGCCAGCCCTAAGCGCAGTAAATCAGACCACAATTTATTAGACAAGATGATAAAGGTGGGTACTCACAAGGTTAAAAAGAGGGTCTGAAGAAAATACATGATGTATTGAAACGCGTCTCCCTATTGGCTCCATGCTCACAGACGTCACTTTCGGCATGCCGAACCTCCGGTCCTCCATCTCCCAGCGCTGGTGCATTCCAAGATGAGCTACAGAGCACACAGATGGCCTTGGCCAGCCGACCTGCCACTCTTCACACAGCTCCAGCTGCACTCCAGCGCAGGTTCACAGTGGGAATGTGACACAGCCTCCGGGCTCCAGCTGATTGTATGCCCCATTTGTTTTTTAACATTGTGAGTACCCACCTTTATCATCTTGTCTAATAAATTGTGGTCTGATTTACTGTGCTTACGTCTGGTGCGCTTTGTTTTTATTTATATCCCCCACAGAGTTGCTTATACTCATCTGGCTGCTGCCCCTACCCGCAAATCACCACCAGGCTGCCTAAAGACTTGTACTTAGACCTTCTCAAAGAGACTTGTTTATAGAGACTTATATGGACTATGTGTTAATACACACTAGGATTGTTGCCTGGGGATTTCATATCACTACTGGCGCCATTCTCCTTTCATTATAGAACTTCTCATTGACAATGTAAATCCCACCTTCAGACTGGAAGAAAAAAACAGTGCTTCAGGCTGGAAGAGAAAAAACATTTCAGTGCCCCTCCCCCAACGCTGCAAGGGTTAAATGCTTGTTAGGTCTAGGAGGAGACGAGAAGGCTGCCGTACTTACCTTACTCTTGTTCTGGTCGACTCCAGCGCTTTACTACTCTCACTCTGGGACTTTGGGCTGTGGGCGATTCTTCAGCATAATCACATACAATATAGAGCTATTATTCCTACAATGTTCATAGAACAGGAAGGAAAATGACTGGGGCCAGGAGTAACGTAGAGAGGAGGTTTTATAGGAAGGTAGCACCACTAGCGGGACTCTGCTAGAGTAAGGAATAAGGTAAGTATTCAAACCTATTTCTCTACTTCTAAGCAAAAACAAGACAACCCACTGCAAGGGTTGTTCTTTACTTGTGGGGTCGGGTTCTAATCACTGTGCTTCTGCTGCTCTACTTCAGCATTACATGTTGTAAAACATTGTCATCTCCCATGACACCCTGTGAATCAGAACAATCTATGATTTATGTACTTTAACAGAATTCTGCAGTTGAGCTAGTGATAGAGATAACATTGGGTTCATTCCCATGTTTGACAAAACCCAGAGGAAAACTGTCAGCGCCAACTCAATCAGCTGTGGTCTGGTCATTCCCTGCTATGCAGCTGCACATACACTAAGGAGCAAGGCAGCTCATGACATCATTGGCCTAATATGGTCACATGAGCATATTAACCAACAGTCTGCTATTTGAGTACCGAAAGTATATTAAAAGCTATACTACTGGCACCCAATGAAAGTGTATATTATAAATAACAGGCAGCAATCCTGTTGAGATTTAACTATTTGAATCACAACACATTTTTTATCCTGAAGTCCATCTTTAAGTAAAAAAGATACTACAGAGAAAGCTTGTAAAAATGTAAAAAGCAAACACTGCGCCAATAACTTTAACCATGCGCTCAAAGTTTTTGCATAGTATCCTAACTTGTAAATCTACTTTAAACAGCAAATCTGCTAGTAAAAAGCTGTCTTTTGGCATATGTGTTTATATTTAATACAGTGGTTTGTGACAGTTCACAGATATAATTGTACATTAATGTTTATAGATGTATGTGTGCACTTCCAATTAATACTGTCCCAGCAAGAAAAAAGAACATCAGTTTATTGCATTATAAACTTAACTGAAAGTGGAGTGCCCCTGTAAATGTATCCCAGAGTGATAAACACAATACAAAAGGGAATTCAGAGGACACTGGGAGTCATTAAATAAAATTACTCTGCCGGCATAGGGAACCAAACCCAATTACTAGCATCTTGCTATCTATGTGCAATGCTGGGAATTGCTAATTAATGAATTCCAGTTTGTATGAGAGAGAGATGGTGAGTTGCCCATAATGTATATTTTTCTTACTTGTTGCCTTGTTCCAAAGCTTCTTAGTAAAACAGGTCTGACCCAGGAGAAACTTAGATATATGCACATTCCATGCCAGTGCAGAGTTATACTAGGAACAAGATCTTTTAACAGAATATTACTAAATAAATAGAGCAGCAGCAGTAAAAAAAAATCCTCTTTATAGAGCTGAACTTCAAGGGGTTGCAGAGGTTAAAGTGGAAGTAATGTTCCACACATTACTTTTACCTATAGATAAGCCTATAATAAGGCTTACCTATAGGTAGTGTAAATATCTCCAAAACGGGCATCGTTTGGGAGATATTTACATTACATGTGGCTAGTGACATCATTGGCGCATGCGCTCTGAAGGAACGGCCAGCCGTGCCATTCCTTCTGAGCCCTGTGCCATAATTGGTGGCTCCCGCATGCATGCACAGGAGTGACACCATTGCGGCTCCGGCCAGTCACAGAGCCGGAGTCTGCGAACCCAGAAGCAAGACTGGTGAAGATGGGAACCCAATGCAGCTCTGAGATTTTGGTGTGGGAGAGCTTAGTTTTAAGGTAAGTTTAATAGAGTTGAGCGAACACCTGGAAGTTCGGGTTCTGCTGGTCCGTCCGAACTTCGGGACAAAGTCCGGGTCCGGGTCCGGACGGAACCCGAACGATCGCACGGACAACGAACCCCATTGAAATCAATGGGGACCCGAACTTTTAGGCACAAAAATGGCTGTAGCAAAGTCCTGGAAAGCCCCAGAGGGCTGCAAAAGGAAGTAAAATGGGGGTAAGGGTAGGGCAAGTGCCCTACAAAAAAATGGGGACAGGGAAATAACTTTAAATATTTTTAAAAAAATAAAAACTTAAAAAATGCAAAAATGGAGGTGAATGTGGATCATCTTCAAACTGTGTCTGAAAAGTATTAATTAACGGTAGAAGCCATATAACTGTTCTAAAATCATCTTCAAACTAGGGCAAGTGCCCTACAAAAAATGGGGAGAGGGAAAATAAATTAAAATC